>PNEQ01133964.1:0-41564 GCA_003012365.1 Medauroidea extradentata
CGCGACTCGCAAGCAACTCCCTTCCACAGCCGCGCGCGCTCCCTCCCTGACCACACCTGGTGGCCGCCACCGAAAACAACGCTCACGCGTGCTGGCGCCCTCCTTGCGGCAGGCGCGGAACTAAAGCGCCCACATACATAAAATTATGTCTCATGAAATGCCATTTTCCTGACAAAGGGAAAATGGTCATTTCAGCCTCTGTATCTAAGCCGAAGTTCTCATTTGGTAAATTAAACCATTATGTACAATACATGAAATATCGCATGCTTGCAGCCACCATGGTCAAGTGAATATTCCGAGGTATCGTGAACTGGGTGCTGAATTTCCCTAAACGTTTTAGGAAGGAAATTTTTCTTTCTAAAATCAAGGGGATGAAAAATATAGAAAGAATTTTATGAAGGGGAAGTTAAGGAAACTTTATCTGATCTAAACAGCTGCCATCCCATCGCCAGTAAAAGAATATTACCCAAAAACACTTTTGTTCATTTTTAGAATGGCTCAACCATTTACTGTAATAGAACTGCAAGACAACAACTATCGAATCCCAAACAACGTGGTTAATGAACCTGAGAGAGTTTTGTTGCGTTTTTTTACCGAGCTATCTCACGTTTTTACAATATGTTTCACAACGAAATTTACACGTCAGATTATTCTGTATAACAGCTTTCAAGAATCAATGCCTTAGCAAACACATTTGGATAACTTTAACGTAGCAAAAAACCTTTTCAAACTGCATCACTTACATTTATTAGTGCAGTATTTACATTACACTACAGAGTAGACACTTTGAAAACGTTTTGAAGTTAGTTGAAATAAAACTATAGCTAGTGTGTTTGAATTAGTTTTATTCCCAAAATAAATCAACTTGCACCAATCACACTTAGCAACGCATTTGCAGAGCAAAGCTGTAGTAATGGGGTAGTTACATTTGCAGGTTAAGAACTATGTAAACAAAATTGAAGTATTTCGACACATGTAAAAATTCATTATAGAAAATTTAATTGTGAAAACGTTAGCAAGTTTTTTGAAAAACATGCTTTTTAACTTTTTCCAATTTTTTTAATAGAACCGTACTAAGACAAGTCAAGATAAATGGCGTTGCACTTTATAAGCCAGTCAGTTCTCTATCATAATACTGTGGTAAAACTAGAAAAACGATAGAACTGAGTGAAGTATATGAGTACATTATACTTGTTATTTTCTACGTATGAATTAAGAGGACATAATTCAAACGTAAAGCTGGAGCAATAGGGTAAGGTAACTTTGTAGAGGTCTCTACAAAGACACAAGATGCACATGTTCGTTGTTATGCGGCCAGGGGCGTCATTTAAGGCCACAGGGAGGGCAAATGCCCCTTCCCTGGATTTAGATTTTTATGTGTATAAATATAATTTTTGTATTTTTAAATTTAAATAATGCTAACTTAAGCACATAAAACTGAAGTTTTATTATCAAAGTATCTACTTTACACATGCTTAATTAATAAAAAAGATGCAACAAGGTCACTGTCGCCGGAAAACAAAATCTCCCCCCCCCCCTAGAAAAACCTGAAATGACGCCCCTGCATGCGGCGCGCACGTGCTTCCGTTGTGTGGGTTGCAGCAATATCGATAAATCGTTATGATACCGTAAGAGTAGGTAACAGATACGATCAGAGATATGATATGCGTTCTGTGTGCAGCAGCGAGCGATATACGTGTGATGTGTATTCGCATTAAGAAGACGAAAGTTGTATATTGGTGTTCGCGAATACGCGAATTTTATTCGTGAATGCTGAACAAATTTGTTACAATTCTTTCTTCACGGGAACAAGCTAATGTGGAGGTATTTCGTGATGGTCTTTCAGATAGGCCTATAGGACACCTGCCTCCCTGCTTCCGCTTAGCCAATACTATTTCTACAACAGAACAATTTTAAATTATATTAATGCCACTATTCAATTTGAACGAAAATTTCACAAGAGATATTGGAAAGTACATATAAACGCATCTAGGAACAATATGACAATCCCCATATGATACTCGCTAGTAGTGGATCCAGCATTGCGAGGAGGGGGGGAGCCTATGCCTTAAAAAGTGTGTATACATACACCCCAAGCCAAAAGCGGGTAATCCATCCCTGGGAAATTTTTGATTTTAGAGATGCAAAATGGTGCTTTTTAAGGAGTTTACAAACAAAAAAAAATTAATTACATAAGTACGACAATTTTAAAATAAAAAATGTCTTAAAAATATATAGTGCTAATAAAAATCAAAATAGAAAAAATTAAAAAAGAAAATATATCTGACTTTAAAAGGAGGGCCCGGACCCCATGACCACCCCCCTAAATCCGCCCCTGATATCCCCCTGAAGTAGAGTCAAAGTTGTAAGTGAGAGATGGCCGGGTTGAAGGTTAGGCTGGCTGCAAGAACCATGTGACAGACCGTCCAGCCAGGGGAATGGATGAGGTGAGGTGAGTGTGGAGCGGTGACGGAATGAGGGAGGCGTGGGAAATGCGAGTTCCCCGACAAATCCCGGCGGCCAACAGCAACGTCCGCAACTTTTCCCACGTGCGAAAAATCAGGGATGAACCCGCTGGGGATCGAGGCTGAATCGCCTATGTGAGAGGCAAGACGCTGACCCCTCTGCCACCGTGGCCCCGTCCAGGCTCACTGTGTAACAATAATTAGTACTAAATATGGTTTTCTGTTAATGTAGGTAGCACAACTCCCTTTGGTATAACATCAAATATCGTAAAAGGACAATATGGGAAAGTACAGTTATTTAGCATTGTTAAAGCGCGAGACGTTTTATAAACGGCGTGAACTGGAAATACTAGAAAAATTCACATTCTTATATATCTGTTTTCAATGGTGGTTACCAAAGAGCACGGCCGCAGAAGAACAGGTCTGGACACTCGCCTGGAAACTTGACCCCCTTGTTGTTTGGCTGTAGTTCACCAAGTTACCGAGAATATTGTGTTTTATTGGCGCTGATGTTACGGCGGTCGAACTAAACTCCGCCAACTTCCATTCCGCTAAGATAAACAATTTATCAGAACGTATTGTTTATCAATTTATGAAATACTTTCTTCGCTCACAAATTTAAGAAAAGGCTCCAGCAATCTTTATTTACTTTATAAATTTAACAATGGAAAAAAAAGTGGACGGATTTTGAGTCCGACCGCCCGGAAAACCGCGCCAAAAGTACGACATTCTCGGTAACTTGACGAACTACAGCCAAACAACAAGGGGGTGAAGCAAAATACATTGTTAGATAGGCGAGTGTCCAGACCTGTTCTTCTACGACCGTGCCATAGAGGTAATATTTATTCTAAGGCGGTTACACATTTACGGCTAATAGTATTGGAGTGTGTTCATAAATTTTTCAAATTTTTACTTATTAAAATAATAACTAAAATACTATAGCTATATTCTAAAATCATGATTACATTTCAATTTACAAATAACAAAATATTAAACTTAAACAACTCATAGAGCTACGTGCTACTGTAGAAGAAACAGTGCTCATAGCGATGTGAAATGGAATTACATAACATGTCTCCTATTTTTCTTCTGACTTTCCTATATTGTCCTTATATACACGTAACAGTGTACGCTGCTGCCGCTGCAGTAAGTGGTGATATCTAGCGGCACAACAAGAACTACGCCGATTAACTTAATGTAGACTGTCGCCACGTGAGAACGTGGCTATGAAGACGAGGCACTACCGCAACTCTAATATACTAAATGAATACTTGCCGATGATTGCGGAATATATGGCAGTGTGCGAATCAACTGGGGAGGGGCGGCATGCAAATTCTCCCTCTCATTAACCTTATACTCTGTCCCATGTCATGACAATTCTGAAAAGTCTCACCTTTTTACCCTACCAGGGAAAGTTATGTACTCCACTCCCCTCCCGGAGAAAAATTACAGATTAATTTAAAATTAAAATAGTTTTTACATTTTGGCGGCACTTTTTTTTTTGTTTCAGAAATAGTATTTAATTTAAATTAAAAATTTGCGAACGCATATGCGGGTACCAGGCAGTACTCAAAGAAAGTAACTATTTGTGCACTACGTGCGTTATTACACATACGAAATTACATTGCTTTATTATTTCGTAAAGAGCTGATTTTTCGATGCACACTGGATGTCCTCAACCTCAACCAGTGAGCGAATTAAGGTTCTTTCCTGAAGGAGGGGTCGAGAGGGGGAAGAATTATGACTACGCACCAATCCATCAAATAAAGCGGGGGTCCACACCTGGAAATATTTGGTTTTCGAGATACAAAATTGTGCTGTTTAAACTGTTTTCGTACCTAAATAAAGCATTTAGAGCTAGCAGAAATTGTAATATTTTTTTTCAGAGGAAATTAGTTTTGAGACGATGATTTAAAAAGACAAATTTATAAAATCGGAAGTATTATCTTCTATTAGGTAAATAGGTATAATAATTTATCATAACACGCAAGATGGCAATATGCAAACCAATTTTTGTAAGGTTTGCACATTTTAGGAGAACTTATTCATGGATCCGAACATTGTTTGAACAATAGTAATGTTTTTATCGAAACAGTAAAATCGTTGGGTATAATGTAATAAAAACTGTATAAATATTTACTTTAATTTATAACAAATACCTCTTTGTTCTAAGAAATCCGAAAATTTCCATTTGGGGGGGGGGGGGTGAGGAGGAGTACATCACTTTCCCTGGTTAAATATAACGCTGTGTTGGTAGCGATTTGTAATATGCAGGAAAATTATGTGCAAAATAGTGTTTTACTTTCATCAACGTTCTCATTTCGCTGCTTTACAATTTCCTGTATTTCTTCAACTCAAGTTACGTTAATATAGAAATAGAGTACCGAACCAATAAATACTAAGTTCATAGTGACGCCAAAGATTCACTGAGAACTAAATTCATAAATCGATCAAAAACATAGTTTCTTCAAACTTTAACTATATAATCCATCATGTTATTACACGCAGGATAATTGTCTACAACTTAAATATGTTTCGTCACGTTCATATTTACAGATTTTTTTATTTATTACAAGGTAATGTATGTCAAGCTTACAGTAATTTCACAGTTGATAATCATATTGTAGTAAGTAAGTATTGGTAGAATTGTTGCACGTATAAATACGACCCAGTTGATGAGGCTAGTGTAATATTTGTTATTTACAATAATTATTTAGGATCTATTAGCTAACAAGAGGTTATTATTTTACTATTTACCTGCACGGACGTTTTTAGCAATAACCTTGAAGTGGCTTTATATTTGTAACTTAAAAATTATATTCATAATAGTTTTATAGCCATTGGGCTACGTACAGATTGGAATGCAAGCTGGGATAGAGGTACTAGATATTTATTTACATAACAGAATGCAAATTGTTATGTACTAAAAACATGCACTGATAATCACCTTACGAAGGTAAGCCTGGCATCTCTTATTTATTCTTACAGCCCTTAACTCAAAGTTCGTGTACTCTTACAGGGCAGTTGTTAAAAATACATTTTACTGCAACTCCTTAAATGTGACACCTGACTACAAGACCTCTCTCCAAAATAACTTAGGCCCCAACGTTAAAGGAAGTCCGAGTTCATATCACGTTCAGGACGTACGTGACTATACCGTTTTAATATTGCAGATAGAAATCATTGTAATGTCATTCATAGTCCGTTTCATATCACAACTTAATAGGTAAATAAAAATGTAAAAGTTAAAAATACTAAAACTGGGCTTTGGCGTGTCCTACGATTATTAGTTAATTTTTTTCTCATTATCTGAATTATAATGATAGAATATATTATATTATTTACAAGAATTATCACACACTGCGAAAGTTACGAATACTTTTTTTGTAAAGTAAGGGCAAAGAGAAATTTTTACATGCAATGCATTGGTGTTTTAATAAATACCACAGCGGGTATTCAAAATATCCCATTATGAAGCTGTTTCGCTTTCTAGTATGATCATGAATTTGGAGTTTCTCCTTAATAATCATTCATTCCATAACAGTAAAGTTCTATAAAATGTAACGATGGGAACAAGATTCCGTTCACGTGGAGCTGCCATTCCAGTAACATGATACACTAGTATGTATAGTAGCCTATGGACCTTCATCATGAGGTCAATTGGCAGTCTCATCGTTTTTCACACAATTGTTTATTAGTCAGTTTATGTGATACTCTTCTAATAATAAAATACTGCATACATAACAGTACTGTGTCTCCTAACATCACCATTACAGGTTACGTGATATAGGTACATTACTGCATTAAAATACTGCATACATAACAGGGTTGTGTCACCTGACAACGCCATTATAAGTTACGTGATGTAGGTACATTAACACATTTTGGCATCTTTTTAAATGAAATTATTTCATATTTTCATATTTTTTTTTATTTTCTCATTGCGGGGAAATTACCTATTAATTGATTTTATTTTCATTTACAAGTATGTTTTATTTAATGAATAACGATACCACGTTTTCTTTATCAGCGTCCGTATAACCCGAGAAAAAAGGTAAATAAATAGTGCGTTTAGTTTAGTTCAGTAAAAACGAGTGCCAACATGTTGATGTCCCTGTGACGTCATTTATCGTTAACTCTACGGCAACTTACGTTTAATTCGTTAAATTGTTTTAAATCCAGTTTGTGTGATGAGAACGGGTGTGGCTGTGACTCCGAATAGTTATAAGTGTCTATAGCAGCGACAGCAATACAGTTAAATTTACTCCAAATACAGTTTTACTACGCAGCGCCGTGTGACAAAATGAGACGTACTGCATGGTTTCTAAAAACAGTAATATTGATAATAATAATAATAATTAAAACCAAACCTGAAACAGTTTGCTATTAGCGACAGAATTATAGTTTATGTATGCAATGGTTATTTCATTGTATCGTGTACCGTATGAAACGGTAAGGATGAAATAAATAAGTTTTAAGTTTAAAAGTTGCTACCAAATCTCGACATCTGATGTTCAATTTATTTTGATTTTGCTGTGTCACTGCGTGGCCACCTTGCCTGACAAAACGGCTTAGCCAATAAGTAAGTTCAATGCACCTGTGATTGGCTGATAGTTCGATAATTCAAGAGGTTGGCGGGATTTTGCGAAATTCATTGTTACGGAATTTTTCACGGTCGTTCACAAGAAACGTAACCATAGTTGTGAAGATAAATTAATTTTGAATATGTGTTCCAAAATATGGCATTTTCAAAGCTGAATTACTTAAAAATTAAATTACGCACAGAATTGGTTGCATTTTGTGTGGAAATATTTCGGACGAATCATGTAAATATTAGGTAGAAGGGAATTTTTTCGTTTTCACCCTAGCTTCAGCTGCTACGATATAATTTTTAGATATAAATCGGTATTTAAGAAACGCTATATTCACAGAAGGGATGAAAATTAGTTTTTTTTTTTTTTTCAAACTAATTCATAGGACCTATTATCGGTTGTAACAAATAAGGTGAAAGTGAAATATAAAGTGACTCTTTGCAGATTCCTGGAGTAGTCCAACTTTGACCAAAAAAAAGTTATTTAAGCGGATAGGTATGTACGAGGAATATACTATAGAACAAGAGATAATGTTACAGATGACCAGGAAAATATTTAAAAAATACAGGACATGTCATATACAAAGAAAAACCAGATGGAAAACATCGTCATGTATGCAGAACATTCTTCATTATCACTGGGAATTGGAGAGGATAGTTTCAAGAGATGGTCACAAAAAGAGGATAAACTACAACATTCTTGTAGTGACAGCGAGACAAGACATATTCAACCTAAAAGACCAACGTAACGATTACTTATCTTCTTGGGTTCAAAAACATAGTCAGTCCTCAAGAACACAACATTTCTCCTAAAAAAATTATTAAATAATAATAATATAGACAGAAGGTTTGTGAATTGCTTCATAGGTCGCCTAGATCCCCACTCCGCCTCTAATGTGTACATATCGTTTTTCATCTTGTTTCGACCAAGTAAGTGAATTCCGCATTATGATATCGTTGTGTTTTATTCGTTCGTATTAAAAACCTGACTGAACTTTGTTTTTGGAAGGTAAACACTTTTATATTCTACTAAAAATTACTTATTTTTTTTTACACATTTTAAACTCTACCCCCCCCCCAGGCCCCATTTTTCCAAAATATTTCAGTTTCTAATGTTCTTCATAGATATTTACTTGATTTCAGCGTGCTGCGTGTCTCTGTATGTGACATAAAGTACTGGAATTGTCACAAATTAATGGACTGACTGCTATACGATAGAGTAACGGCATAATTGCAACGACAGCAATGTAATGTTTAAGAATATAATTTTAAAAACCGTAAGTAAGTTGCTAATACGTATTCAGTTACGAATAATTGTTATCCTTCTACGTGGAAGTGGTAAATGAAAAGTTTTGAGCACCTAGACAAGGGTATGACACTCCTATCACGGTTAACAACACAGACGTAAAATCCCGGATTAGGGATAGTGATTTGCTCATTTAATATTGCTGAAAATTTCAAGTATTGTTGTTTAATGTTTTGTTTCTTTTCAGAAACGTCTTTCCAATTATGAGTTTATAAAAACTGTCGAAATAAAATGAACTGGTATTACTTAATCTCGGTACGTGAATGTACAATGTTACCTGTATTTTGTCAGATGGCTAATAAATGAAATATCGAGAGTTTTTATTCATGTGAGCGAAAATCTTTGATCGTAAGATACCATGTTTAACTCACGCAGTCAGGAAATGGAAGTTCAATAATGGTTTCAGTATTTTTTTCTAAGTTTTCCAACTTTGAGACAAATGACTGGAAAGGGCGATAAATTATTTTACCAAATACAGTTAATAACCATTTTGATTAAATACTGTTTAGCATGTAACCCGTGAAGGAAACTTTCATTAATAATAAGCAGATACCGAAAAAATTCGCTACTTCCCTGACCTGTAGGTTAGCCTCCAAGAATATATGTGTATAAGTCGTTCGGGATAAAGTGAGGATTAAAGATTTAACCTTCGAAAAATAGTAATAGTCGTTACTGCATGTAATTCAACATTTACACCTTTTTCGTTGTACGGTTTGCAGCTAATTCCCGGATGTATTTCCGTGTATTTTCTTATTTAAATGCAACAATACTGAAATAAAATCTACTGAATTCGACATATTTGTGTTTCATATAATATATAAATTGTTTTTTATTTAATCAAACAATATAGGTTACTTCCGACTGCACTATTTATCTTACACGCGCAAACATCAAGTGAAGTGTCTAGAGAGGTTAGATATTTCCCGTCATTAGCCACGCGCGGAAGGATACGAACTGAATGTAAATAGAACTTTAGCAGGGCTTTATTGAGTGCTCACATTATCCTGAACCACCTATACTAAAGTATACAGCAGTTTCATACTGGATGCTCACTAACAAAGTGCTTCGCCGTTATTAGCTTACCATCCTCCAGGAGATGTCAAAAAATTATAGGGTCAATTACGGAACTGACAGTAATTTACAGTCGTTTGTCCAAATAGAAACGCGAATTTTTCAGGTTCCTAATGATTAGGGACGCTAGTTTTTCGCCTTACGTGCACATCTGCAGTTCTGCTTCGTGGTCAGTGACTGGATATTTTAACTCTCACGAGCCTTGGGATTCTACCGGCAAATCACAGCCGTGAGGTGTTG
The DNA here is from genome assembly GCA_003012365.1 of Medauroidea extradentata. NCBI lineage: Eukaryota > Metazoa > Arthropoda > Insecta > Phasmatodea > Phasmatidae > Medauroidea > Medauroidea extradentata. Next base: position 9,674 of record PNEQ01133964.1, read on the forward strand.
CAGAGACTTTATTGTAATTGGCTCACAGTCAAATGATATACGGCTCTTCGCATAGACACGCTGCCAATAACCATGAAGCAGAATTGCACAAGTGTGCACGTAAGGCACTGAAACAAACTGGGGCAAGATTCTTTTCTCGAAAAACCAGGGTCGCGATTAATGATAAGTAGGAATACGGTTTAAATGTATTACTAACGCTCGGCATCAGTCGCCACATTGAACCGTATTATTTTTCGTTATTTTAAAATTCTGAGGAAAATATTTAGATCTGCGACTGTTTGGTAAACTCTCTTTCCCAGTACAGACATAAGGATAGAGTTGTTAACGTATTATAAGACCGCAATCAGGCCTGACAATATTCTGATTATAAAAAAGTTTTACACTGATTATCGGCCTCTTAAACAACAGCTAAATCTCAATTAATGTACTGTAGCGCAAGATATCATCTGTATAATCGCGGATTTTACGTTATTATTTCAGAATAAAAAAAGTGAAAGAAAAAGTTATTATTTTTTTAAGAGTGAAACCGAGTCTCAAGGCCATTTTCTTCAGTTTCTACATTATTAGTGGATATTAATTTCTTACGCCTAAACTAGAGAAGATATCAAAAATATGTTTGGCAGTTTTGTTTAAAATCGTCTTCTCCATGTTGGCTGTTTTTTTAAGGCAGTAAATATGTACTATGGTTTAAGCTAATTATGTAAGTAACGAAATTATGGTTAATTGACTCTTTAGTCGAAACTGCGTGATTTTTTATTTTGAATAATAATTATCTGTCACAGCAAAAACCATTTCAAACAAAACTGTCAGACAGGTGTTTAAGCTTAAAAAATTTTTATCGCAAAGAAAAGTAGAAACAATAGATAACGGCCTTAAAGTAGCGCTGTATGGTTTTATTACACCTTACTTCGTGTTGCAGTTTCGGCAGACTCATAATCTATGTTTATCCTATCCGGTATTTTAGTTCGGAACACACACTACTTCCCTTTTGGGAAGAGACAGTGGTAGTATTGAGGAGGGGGAGGGAGGTTACTTGACAAGCGTTGACTGCAGCGCAGGCGACACAGAGCCTTGAGACGGATAGCCAGCGGTGCGGCAAATATCCGTGAATGCAATTCGTCACATGACCACATAAGTATCACCCGGCAGTCGCCATACAACAGTATATATAGACAAGTCAGAGCTTGTTGGATAGGTAGAGCACACAGATCAGTCAACATGCCTCAACCTTGCTGTGGACCTGGTAAGCATCGTTACAGTATGTGGGGTAGCACAGCGCGTTTACGATTAACTGAAGTGGACACGGGTTTAACAGGAGATCAGCAACCGACATTATGTAATAACATAATTCTGCTTTTAAATTGGCCTGTACATTGTCTATTGTGGTTTACACATCGACAAGGCACACGACATACCTTCGAATTGGTATTTCTTGACTACAGGCAGTTCACTTTAAAATGAGCACTTCCGAACACTTATAATAATAAAAAAAATTTATTTAATGGGACAATAGAAGTTTTGAGTGAATGAGTGAGAGATTATGGCCAGCGCTTAAGTGTGTTCAAGTGCAATAAAATCATAATTTTATATTTATATGTAATTGTGTTATTTTTGTAGACGATACTTCTGAGTACATTTTATTCTTATGAAACAAATTTAGATCCCATAGTTTTCTCATAACAGTGCGACAAAGTCAAAATTTGCTTATTCTGCTGCCAAGCAAATAGTGAAAACCAACTGACCTATTTAAACAAAATAATTCAATGTTATATTACATCTCATGAGATATGCGATAAAGGATTTTAAAGTCCATGACGAAATATTTTTATTTAAAAAAAAACGCGAAAGTACAGGAAAAAAGTTGAAAATTCAGCAATTTTTTTTTAATACAAAAATAGTTCACGGGATTTTTTAAAAATGTTTTATTACGTAGCCCGTCATATGTTATTTCACTGTGAATTATTTTACTTACGTAAGTCAATTGGTTTTCACTATTTGCATGACAGTAGAACATGCCAATTTAGACTTTGACGCACCTTAATGAGAAAACTATGCGAGTTAAAATCGTTTTGTAAGAGTAAACTGTACTCACAAGTATCGTCTGTAAAACTAACAATATCTCATAAAAATATAAAATTGTGATTTTATTGCACTTGAACAAACATCGAGGTCTTCAGCGCTGGTGAGGGGTGAGATAAGGTTCGTGTGGAACGGCGCTGGAATGAAGGGGTGGGGGAAACGGGAGATCCCCGAGAAAGCCGCCGAAAAACGGCATCGTCTGGCACGATTCCCACATGCGAAAATCCGGGAACCGACCCTGCCGGGAATCGAACGAGTATCGCCGTGGTGGGAGGCAAGAGATCTGACCACTCGACCACCGCAGTAAAGTTTTGAGAGTTGTGAAATGTTTACTTTAGTTTTTAGTGACGTGGAAGTTTTCGTTTTTAAAATAGTAAAGATGGCGGCATAACGGCTCACAGAAAATTGTAAGCTGTGCTCAGTTTATTCTGAACAACCTATATTAGTACTTATATTACTTTTACGACCATCCACAGAAGTAATCTAGCTTCTTCCGGAAGGTTACTAGTCAAAAATTAACAAACCTACGGAAGATGTAACAATTTTATAATGCTTAAGAAAGCAATATATGTGCCTTGTCAGGCGGAACATTTTGGTAAATCTCTTTGTACGGAACTTGCAGCGGAAAATTAAGGATTCGAAGATGACGGTACCGATCCCCCTTAAACATACAAAAATAAGTGAAGTGCTGCAGCTCATTGCCTTTTGGAAGTCAATCTCGAAAATACAAAATAACGCTGTCCTACAGACAACACTAGATTACAAATACACGAGTTTTTATTTATTTATTTACTTTTTTTTTTCAGATTTTATGTGTTCCGTTCGCTTAAAATCATTCTCCAAGCTTGAATGTACGACATTTCGGTATCGAAATCATATTTCAGAAGACGCAGACTAAATGTTTATTCACAGAGACGGTAAAAAACACTTTTTTTAGGTACTGCCACTTTTTCAGATTTGTATACTGGCTTGGCGAACGTGTACTGCATTGGTTTGTAATAGTTTAAGTCGCGTGCCTTAACAAGGTGTCTGAAAGCAACGGTTAGGATATTCTTGCAACCAAAGTTTTGCTGTTTAATTGCATACTTATGTTAAGATTCTTACTGGTTCAATAGCGAGTTGAAGTGACTGTATATAACTACTGCCAAAGAGTGTTATTAAATGTAACGAAATTCTATGCAATGATTTTTGTTACTTCACAAAAATGTATCTGAACTCGTATTGCACAGAGCAAAGGAAAATATTATTAATTACGCACATCAATTATGTAAGAATTTTCCAATTTCGTAATTCCATATTACATATATTTCCTCAGGTATTACTAGACTGCAAAATTGTTGAAAGCAAAGATATTCTGCAGCACACATTCTGATCATTTTAACGTTGTAATAATACAAACTATTTCAACAGGCACTATTTAATAATTTAATTATTTGATTTAATATATTAACACATTTCGTAATTCCCTGAAAAATTACTGAACGTTGGCCAATGACCTCCATTGTTCTTATACGAAAACAAAGCGGATATTTATTGCAATATTTCTCACTGTAGTGTGTAATCACCGCGCCATTATTTAGAATTTCCGGATATGTTTGTGTGTGTATAATATATATTATGTACATATGTATATACATACATATACACACAAACGCCTCTGTATATGTGTGTACATTATATCACTTCACAAAAGTAGTAAAATATTCGCAGTATAATATGCAGATAAGTGCATGTATATTTACTGTTTTACTGTAAAGTGATTCTTTATTGGTCATATCACGTGCAGAAATAAATGGGAGTTGCACATTTTCTCATTAATAGTATATTCTACTGTAGCGTCATTTATCGTTCGCTGTTCCTTACGGAAAAGTTAAATTAAAGCAATAAATAAAGAAAAATATAATATCCGTAAAATCGGCACCCAATATTACTTCAGTTCATTTTTTGTTCTATAGGTTGATAGTGAGATATCACGCATATTATCATCAAAATTACAATCACGAATTTCTTTCCATAACCACAAAGCATGAATGTAGATCATAGTTATTTCAATCGCATTTGTAGTTACTCGTCAAGTATTTCCCCTATAGTTTAATGTTCTTTACTTACTTAGAAACACGTGATGATAACTTGTAAGACCAACATTAATTTAAATAATGGCAACAAGAGAATCAACGTAAATATTCGTGTTATTTTTTTAAATTGTGGCTATGCTAAACTTTGTTCTGTACTCTTTCTTTCAACATAGTTTAATTTATTTTCACATAATCATTCGTTTGATAAACGGATTTTAACTCAAATTTCATTCATTACAAAATTTCCTCTGCAGGCGTTATATCTTTTTCTCTCTCGTAGAACCTCAGTAATGTTGCTTGGGGACTTGCTATGAGCAGGGTACTTTGACCGTAATACAATTTCTCGATTAGGGCAGTAAAATTATGGTATATTTAGCAGTTCAGAACTTTATAAGACCTGACTAATCCCAAATACTGGACAGAGTCCTAATCGAATCATATAAAGTTATTCATTAATAATCAATGCGCTAACAATTGGGACACTGCATTTGATAAGTTTCATTATATTTAAAAGAACAGTACCTGCAAAATAATATTTCGTAAAACAATACATACTGGAAATGAATGTTAAGGCATAGATGACGAGACATAGTACAGTTATGTAAGCTAAGTTTTTTATTTCAAGGAAACTGGGGAAAATATATTTTGTTTGTGCAATGGATAGAGAGCTGGGAAGTGTGTTCGTAACGCATTGACGTAAAGACTTGCAGCATTCAGCCTCAGTTACCAAAGGCCAGACGTTAATTTATTCTTAACTGATACATTCTCTCTCTCTCTCTCTCTCTCTCTCTCTCTCTCTCTCTCTCTCTCTCTAAATCTCGCTATTTCCCTCTCTCAGAGTTCTCTACTTGTGACTCGACTCTACTGAGTATCACCTTGGCGGAAGTTCGCACATAGAAATAACATAACGAGGGTAAACATCAATTTTAAAAACTGAATAATATTTTTTTTACTTGCAGATCCAGGATGCAAGTGCCCTCCAGGGTGCAAGTGCAATGACTGTGCCTGCGACAAGAAGTGAAGCAGGTAAGATATATTCACATGATTCACACGCAGAGGGATGCGAAATTAGCGTAATTTTCTGCCAGCACACTAGACTTCAAACTGCTGTAGCCTGTATGGACCACACTTATTGGCAGACAATGTCGCGTTCTCCCTTCGAGGACATTTCTGACAAATAATGAAAAGTCCCGTTGTAAAGTGGTCAACCTTTTGTTAGGCAGACATACACGTAAATGTAGTCACATGCAGGCTCGTGGCCAATGTTATCACAAATCGTGCTCAGGTATGTACAGGACAATAAAGTCTAGTCTGTCTCCAAATAAAAACACGAATTTAGCAGGTCTGTATTAATAAATTATCTGTGAATTAGTTATCGGTGCAGTGTTCAAAGAGTGAAAAGAAAATAGAGAAATGATCAAAGAAAACATTCACAACACGTAAACAAAATTTTCCTCCATATTTACGTGACGTAAACCAATACATTAGTAATGTCTTTGAATGTGTAATGCAATGGGACATAACGACAAACTGTATTATTTTGGACATACGCCATTGCAATATTATGTCGTTCCAACACTTCACCTGAAGACGGTAGCAGATGTCAGCTCCCGAAGCGTTGTGAAAAGTCGGCCTTCGGAAATCTACTGTGTTCTTTTGTGACTTCATCGTTGTATCGTCTAGTCTGTGTCTGTGATGTCGTCATTGTTATCCTGTCTTGTGTCCATCATTGTCTGTGCCGTCTTAATAGTAATGTCCTGAGTTTTACATATTAGTTTGGTTTGTATTTCGACTTTTATTTTTGGTCGTTATCATTATTTATTTCCTTTATTTGTTGTTGATTATAATTAATTAAGAGATATTTTATGTTCTGTTGGTTTTGTTTATGGATGTGTTGACTACAGCCAACTCGGCTTGTTTTTTCTTTTTCCGTATTTCTTTGTTTGTCTTTCTTGGTCTCTTTTTAAGATTTCTGGGACGAAATAACATTGCAATGGCGTATGTCCAAAATAATACAGTCTGTCAATACATTAATATATTACATCAGAAATACAATAACGAATTTGTTTTAAATTTTTTCTCCACTAAATTATATGGTTAGTATAAGGACCTCTTAATTTTACTAAAATATATTTGCCCCACTTTTTTTTTTCAATGCATTGTGTGCACATCTGCAGCTTTGCTTCATGGTTATTGGCAGCGTGTCTGTGTGTAGAAGCATTACTTATCTGACTGTGTCAATCAGAACAAAGTTATTGCTACAGCACATGTCTGTGATTACCGGATAGACCCCGAAGACTCTGAGAGATAAAAACATCCAATCATTGATCATGAAGCAGAGATGCAGTTGTGGACGTATAGTATTAAAACAAATTAGTACAACAATCTTTTAGAGAAAATTATGTGTTTTTAGTAATTATTATAACAGTAGTGTAGCCTTTATCTAACTGACCATTAAGTTTCATCTTCCTGTGATGTGTTGAATTTATTTTCTCTAGAAAGTGAACTTAATAAACAGTCGTATGCGCAACACCAACAAGTTTTTTTTTTATTCTTTATTGGTGTGTAAGCAACTACTTTCTTGTCATAAAAAGTCCAGTGCGGTTTCTAACACCAGCACTACAATATTTAGATTTTGACTCCTTGCGTTTACCAAAACTCAGAAGAATATGGGGAATGTAACTGTTGGTTTTGGACTGTCAAAATTGATCTTACCCATGCCATCTTAAACATACGGAAGAACGTCTTACGAAAGGCATCTGGCACATTTCCTGACTTAATTTGCTCTTTAAGTTGTTACTCATAATGAAAGAACGCCTGCATAAAACATCACTTATTTTTTTAGACGTATCTGATAATTTAAAGAACAAGATTACGCCAAAACAAATGGGCAAAATGGACGTTACCTGAGTGATCTCATTTTCTGTAAATAAGTTATGGATGTAGCAGTCACATTTCACTATTCTATTATTAATTACTGTTTGTATGCATACGAAATTGTATATAAAGTTTTATGCTAATACCGTTGTATATGCAATAGTAATAAACGTACACAAGCCTTCATTTTGCGTAATCCTGTATCGGTATAGGTCGTTCGGAATAAAGTGAGCACTAAAGATTTAACCTTTGAAAAAAGTCACTAGCCGTTACTGCATATGATTCAACATTAACAATAGTTACCTTACTGCTTGTATGGTTGGCAGCTTATTGCAGTAAGTAGTTCCGTGTATTTTCCTATTTAAATACAGCAATACTGGAATAAAATGAAATAAATCTGACATAACTATGTTTTACATAATTAATAAACGTTTTTTGTCAAACTATATCGGTTCCTATCGACTGCACAATTTATCTTAAACGCGCAAGCATTAAGTGACGTGTCCAGATAGGTTAGACATTTCCCGTCGTTGAGACGTTACACGCGGAAAGATACGAATTTGCTGCAAAGAGAAATTTAACAGGGCTTTTTTGAGTGCTCACTTTATTCCGAATCGCCTATAGATTGTTGTCTTGTGTTTTGTACGTGTATTGTGCAATTTATCACGAAGACATAGCAATATTTAATATTTTAGAAAGCGTAGTGAGTAACTGCAAAGTACTGTCAGGAACACAAAATTGGAACGACAACAGTTATTAGAGAAATATCGGAAACCTGGAAGTATAACATTTTATAATAATACATTCTGAGTATCTTTGTGAAGACAGTGCACAGCGTTAGCGCTGCATAATTTTTTATCAAAAATGAATTTATTTTTTGTATTATATTTATAAGGCAATTATTTATATTTTATACATTAATTTTGTTTACTTTTGATTTTTTACAGATAGAAGTCATCAGCCAAACTATGATACATTCATTCTCCACGTTCAGCGCCTGTGAAAAAACAATTTTAAGTAACATTTAATCTAAATTTGAAAGAGAAAAGGATGGTATTTCGCCAACCAAGACAATTTTTTCTTTACTGATAATCGTTTTCATGTATCATAATACCAATAATCCCAACAAAATGTACAGAATATACTAAAATACATTCTTTTCTGTGTTAAAATAATGTCATTTAAAGTACCATAAACAATTTTGTTTGAAATTTTTACTCGTAATTTCCTATAAAACTTAGGTAAGTAAAACAGACATTTTTAAGGCACTGAGGAAAATATGAGTCACCTGTGGCGACAATTTTCTTAGGTTACAATCCAGTCAATGAGTTTTTAGTTCTAATATTAACTTCTAGTTAGGACATGAGTCGTCAAATTTGATTTTATCTAGAAAAATTGACTTCTGAATCACTAAATAAAATAGTTCACACAGTTTTTATCAACGAAGATCATCAACCACAGTTCTAAATTTTTTTCTATTAATAGACTGCTGCGAATACAAAAACAGTCCATTATACAGAAATATCTGGTAGGCTAATAAGTTTCTTGCATGCGAATCATGTAGAATAATGATTCAGGTAAGTGTTGAATATGTAAATATTGAAAAAAGGTCAAAGGCAGGTCGTGTGATATGTGTAGCTCGCACATTCATCTCGAATGCGAATTTTTTTTCTTCGTTTCCTCTTCTGGCCTTTCTTCACTTCATTGCCAATCTTCTCCTGCGTAGTTCCGCGTGGTGTGTTTCATGCACACCGAACACGTTTACCGTCTGTAGCCTATGTGGCGTACTTTCACCTGCTTTGACCAGATAAGAACTTGCTAGTTTGTTTCAACAGCATAGCGAACATACACTATCTTTGTGTCGTAAATTAAGCTGTACAGTTTTAACTTAACGCAGTAAACTAGCGTGCAAGATTTTCATAGAATTCTTATTCCTATGGGACTCGAACAAAAATTTGTTTTATATTGTTTGAAGTAATGCCAAAGCACGCGTCTTGTTCTACACTTTACTAACGCAGGTCATATTTTTGGAGTTACATCAGTCAGCCGCGTTTTTAGCCATTTTGAGAGGTCCCAAAATCATTTTTCGAACAAACGTGCTGCATTTTTACAAAGCGAGAAGAATAGCGCAACTGTGTTTTCTGTTCGTAGATAACTGCAACGGGAATAATTAAAGCGATTTTCGCAAAAAAAAAAATATATGAAAGGCTACAACACCGTATATGAGCCAGGTACCAAGGCGTTTGATGCCGTGTCCAAAGTACGGAAACTGACAGGCGATAAGGCCTAAACTAGTTCGTGCATCAACAGCCGTGTCGCCTTTGTTCGCGGGACACGAAATAAGCGTGCAGTGTTTCTGTTGTTGGTGTTTTCCTATGGGACTTGAAAAGGAGACCATCTTATTTTACGATATTTTATTTAACTTGCGTGTTTATGTATTTGTTCGGGTTAAATCTTGCAACTGAATTTTAAAACAGTTATCCTCAACCTATTCAGCTTAAATTTTGCATACACGTTTAGTTTGGATGACAATGCATGGTTTTAAGAGACGTCATTCTAAATCAAATATGGCGGACCGCCCAAGATGACGGATTAGTTATTTCTTATGCGCTCCCATGATATGGGCATCAAATGATAGTGTTTGCTGAGAATAATAAGAACAAAATTAATTAATAGTAAAAAATTACAAGCTTTTATGTAACTTGCAATGTTTGTATGTTTGTTCGAGTTAAATCTTACAACTGAATTTTAAAGCAGTTATCCTCAACCGATTGAGCTGAAATTTTTCATACACTTTTTGTTTGGATGACAATGCATGGTTAGCTAAGTGACGTTACTCCTAATCCAATATGGCGGACCGCCCAAGATGGCAGACTAGTTATTTTTTATGCACTCTAATGATATGGGTATCAAATGAAAGGGTTTACTGAGAATAATACGAATAGAATGACGTCCGTGTTCAGCTATTCGAGGAGATGATGTAACACTGCCCGGCTAAACGGTAAGATTTTGTGGGGTCGTGTCTTAACTAATATCGACCTACACCCTGAGCCAATTCTAGTGGTGGTGAAAAAAAAAAATAAACAACCCCGGATCTGTGTTTCGTTAGGCACAAGTAAGCTTCAAGCTGTAATAAGTGGTGTATACCTCCAAACACTCAAGTCAAGGTGAGGCCGTGCCGAGGACTGAGTGGTATCAGTGTATATCAAACATGATGTGAACGTACCACCTCAGGGCACCTGGGCCAACCATGTTGTGTATTAGCTCTTATCCTTCTAAATTAAGCTCTGGGAGGGTCGACGAATATTTCTTCGGTACTCGTGGGAACAACATGGAATAATAACTAAATTATGAAAAATAAATTAATAGCATACAAAATTTTTTAAAAATAACCTTACATTTAAATGCTCTAAAAACAAAATAAACTTTAAATTAAATCAAATCATCAATTTATTACATTATACAATTGATATTGTACAAAACCTTGTCGCGAGATTTACCTGTGTAGATAAACAAGAATACAAATATAACTTGATATTGACAAAAGTAATTATAAGACAAAAATATGATTTTTTATAAAATAGGAGAAATCTTAAAGATGTACCTTAAGAGTCTTTTTGTATCGTTTCAATTCTGTTATAGCGTCTGTATTAGTTATTGAATACCAAATGGAAACAAATTCTAGTTTAGCTCGACTAATGCATAGTTAAGATGTAACGTATAATCAAAGTCAATTGCAATGAATATTAAATATTTGTTGAAACCTAATGTTTTATTTGATTTTGCTATAATATTGTCGGTGTGATGGTGAAAATATAATTTAGAATCTAATAGCCCACCAAGATAATAATAATAATAAAATATTTTTATTTGTCGGAGTTAAGGCAATTTTGTCTTCTCTTCTCGTCTCCTCATGCCATCCTTCGGGGTAATCAGCTTCCAGGCATAAAATCTGTACTTCGAGGTGCGATGTCGTGTCTTCGGGTATCCTCTATTACGATTACTATTTCTTAGATAATATTCGTTGCGTGGTCATGTCTTCGTTCCTCACCGACTTTAAGGCCGTGATGTATCATTTATTTCAAACACTGGCTAATAACTCGAATATTTTTTTAACCAAATGCATTGAAAAAATTTCAGACTGTGTACAGCCATCGGGTACAAAATATTGCCAGAGCGTTTTTTTTTATAATGTACAGTTTGCTAGCAAAAACAGTTATTTTGCTACATTTTGGCGTATTTTGAAGTGTTAAAACTGTAAGAATGAGTTTTTGATATATGTATTAATTTGCGTTAAAAAAATATTTTCTAAACCACTGCATAACTAAAGAGCGAGGCTTTAAATTAAACATGCGGCAAATATTTTACGTCTAAGTGTTCGCTACTCCACCTGTCTTATTTCAAGATTGTCGTGATATTCTAAAACTGCTCTACGCTTCTGCTGGAGTAAGTTCTACTTGATTCTAACCGTTTTTCCACCTAACATCTACTGGGTTACTCTACGCCTGAGTGTGGAGTTGCTTTACGAACGACAGCTCGTCGAGTGTTCATAATTCTTGCTAACTAACTACTATTACGACTTCTAACAACTGAATACCTGGATGTGTTCAACTGTGGTAAGCTGACTGAACACTGTGAAAGTTGATTTATGTGTAGTCTCACTTTGTCGTACTGTGATTACAAGATGGCTGCTGGCACGAGTCTACATTTATGTACTCTCTACAACTACGTATAGACCATATGGTGCCAACTTCTAACAGTTCATCGTCCATTCCTTGTGATGGGTCAATTTCGAAGAAAATTGTTATTGTGACTTCCTAATCAAACATACAATTAAAATATTCAACACTTTCCATGTTTTGTTCAAACGAAAAAATTTGTGGGATCATGCACGTATTTTTTTCGGCAAGGTAAACTGTTTCTATACGGGTCTTTGACGACACGTGTTAACTTCACTATAGTAATAACGAAAAAAATATGTTACAACAAATTACTTAAAAAGTTACAGAAATTGTAAGTAAATTTTACTTGGCCCTTTTAAAACAGAGCTGTTGAACTTAGTATATCAAGGTATGACTGTTAAATGACAAAACTATTGAAATTTACATCGTAACATGTATTAGTCGTATCTAATCTCATAACCTCTATGTGTATTGAAAACAGACATTTTAAAAGATAGTTTACCAATGAGGATTTTGTCGCGTCGTCTGCCTACCTTTAATTCTATATCTACCTAATGTTGTTATCCTATAATGATTCTTAATTACGTTAAGTTATCGGCGATGAGTAAGGACTTTGGAAACGATTGTTGTTTTTCTCCTAACTTATTTGTAAGTCTCCGCCACCTTTAAAATTGAATATAGCAATTAACGTAATAACTTTAAATTACTGGTCCCATTATCTGATATTGTTCGTTTTCAAGAACAAGGTAACGTAAGTGGGCTTTACGTCTCGTCGACAGCGAGGTCATTAGAGACGGCGACACAACTCTGTACAATGACAGGAGCTGGGAGAGGAGTCGGTCATGGTCTGTATTAAGAAACTATCCCAGTATTCGCCTGGAGCGATATCGGGGAACCATGGAAAACCGTCATCAGGATGGTTGGAGCCGGGTATCAAACCCGGGTCCTCCCGAATGCGAGTCCAGTGTTTTTACCGTTGTGCCACCTTGCTTTTCAAAAACAGCCCTACAAACGCCACAACAACACAAGCATAAATACATAAGAAAGAATACGCTTTAAATTACAATGCGGCATTTTAAAATTTAATTTAGAAAATAGTCTTATAATAAACAATTTGGCTTTTTTTCTGTTTATCTGTCGTAGGTTAAGACGTTTCCTTCGTAAATTACTTAATTGCATAAGAAATAAGTAGCGAAACATCAATAAAATTATCCCCAGATAAATGCGCAGAGGCCTTGGAATTTAGGTATTGTTTGTATTACGTTGATAAGAATGCTAGAACAAATTGGAAGCTACAAAAATCAACGATATTGTTTATCAGAAATTGTCACGAAAAAATGCAAAGCAAGCGAACCGGGAAATTGAGCCGAAAAGTCTGGAATCGCATCGAATACATGCGTTACGCAAACCGATTTTTTTCTCTCGAACTCCTCTTTAAACAGTCAGAGCCTATTTATTATGTGTGCAGCCGCGCTGATTTTTTGACTTGCTAAATGCCATTTTGAATTAAACATCGCGCAGATGGAAATAATGTAAGACGTGGAATAATGTTTTTCAATTCAAGAACATTGACCGGTCGGGTCGTAGGTTGTCGGTGAATATGTTGTCGAGGCACATTTGTCATTCGATGTAAGGACAAAGAAATGAAATGCGGCACAGGTAATGATTATTACACAATAGTAATGTCGCTCCAGCGATAGTATAAAGAGAGCTAGTCTGAACGAGGAGAGATTAGAACATCATAAGTTAGGAATTCTTGTACATCCACCATGCCTCGAACCTGCTGTGGGCAAGGTAAGCATTACACCCCTATTTTACTCTGCAAGGTATGTAACATTTTATCTACCGACAAGTGTATGATAGTCACGATAAACTAATAAGTAAAGGTCAATAGCTATATAGATCGTGGATTGATAGATCACAGAACTATGTTTGGATACTCAATATCCAAACTCAGGTCATAGTTTTCTTGGGCCAACTGTAATACGAGATCCCTATTTATTTATACCAGGGAAATTATTTAGTGCATTTTAATTGTGTGGTCAGTTGTAGTGCATACGACTTGGGATCCGATTAAAATATCTACATCATAGGAGCATCCCAAAATTTGCACCTGCACTTGTTGCGTGGAATTAAAAACACAGAAGTACAAGATGTTACGATTTGGGTGCAAAGTAGGAGCAAATTGTTGTAATTACAGTAAGTACTTGACAAATGGTTTCGCACGAGTATATTTACTGTGTCTGCGCATTCTTAATCGGAAAAACTTGTGGGTTTATTCTTTGTCATTGAAGACCGGTATTACTTGTTTTTGAAAGATTCTTGCAATGAGGAATTATTTAAAGAAATATTTCTTGACCTTCGCCATTGCAGTGCGCCAAGAGTGGACTTACGGAATTAAAAGTTAATAGAACAAGACGACTTTCAGTCTGCTTGAAGGCGGAAGCAGATGTCAGCTCCTGAAAAGTCGCGACTTGTTCGTCTGAGAAAAGCTCTTGTGTTATCCTGTGTTTACATTGCTGTTTCGTCTAGTCTGGGTTTGCGACATCACTGTTGGCTCATCCTGTTTTGCGTCTAACATTGTCTTCGTCTTAGTTGATATTTGGGCTGTCTTATATTTTGGGGTTCTGAGTTTTCTCAGTTTTTTTTTTATCGTTTTGTTTTTTCTGTGATTTAAGACAGTTCCTCTTGTGATTTTTCAGATTTTGTTATTTATGAAAGTGTTGACTACAGCCGATTTGGCTTGTTTATCTCTATTGTTTTTTGTTCACTCTTGGTTCTCTGAGACGACATAGCACTTCAGCGTATGTCCACAATATTTCACAAAACTCTTATCACATGCTGAGCACCAGCGCTACTCTGCGTCCGTACAAACAACGTGTTGGGATACTTAATCAGGGTAATGCGTTGAGGAAACGCTGCATAGTAGGTACTAGGAAAGCAACACTAATCATTGCGTCGTGCGCCTAATGTTATGCAAAACGTCCTACGTAGATGTCCGTATATCCCACTGTACTCCAGGCGTTGTACGCTACATCAAACATAAGTAGTTGTAATTAAAATTCTGTAACACACGTACTTGTATGCATAGCACATTAAAAGCTTGGATTTTTTTAGCAATCTAAAGAGAGTATTATTGTTTTTTTTTTTGGGATAATTTGTTTAAAATTTGTAGTAATTTTTAATGAAACTGTATTGAGTTAATTGTTCAGATAGTATTATTTGTTGATTGTATTATTCAGGATGTATTACATTTTCTTTTCAAGAATTAATATTTAAAATTATACTAACGCCACAACTACCATAATTTTTGTAAGTTTCATTCTTCCTATATCTTATTGCTTTCATAAAGGACACAATTTGAGCATGAATAATGCAGTTGAATTTGACTCCTACTAAAATTAAAAAGATTGTGTAGAAAAAATCCAAATTTATGATCAGCTGCTTTCATTATTCTGTTTTTTTTTTATTTTATTTTTTCACTGGCGTCAACCGGATAGCAAAATTTACAAATTTTAAAACTAACGCATGATAAATAAATACTAGTATTCATTACGGAGTATCTGTGCGATATAGTAGTTAATGTACCGTAACAATAAATTCTTCAGCGAAAAGATGTCTATAAAACTATAGTAATTTGGTCAATTGAAAGAAACTACGCCAAAATTAGGGCATAGAGTATCCAAAATTACGATTATACTATATTTGTTTTCTATGTGGTAATGTTTATTCAAACAATGTGACGGTAGGACACAAATGGGATGACAAAGCACAGTAAAAAGAGCCATAAAGAATTGATATTACCATGAATAACCTATTCGAGTGAAACAAACCGTTGTGGTATACCCTGAGCTTCGACGTTATAAAGTGGTACCGAACGTAATGGAGAAGTGGTAAAACACTCGCCTCGCAATCTGGAGGACTCGAGTCCGATCTCCGGCTTAGGTCATCCTAATTTCGGTTTTCAAGCGTTTACCAAAATCCAAGGGAATGCTGAGATGGTTCCGTAAACAGACTATTGCCGACTCCTAACCCCTTTGCCCCGTGTACCTCTACCAAGGCCTTCCAGTGCACGTAAAACTGACCAAATAAATAAACAACAATAAATGAGGTCGTATACGGAGAAGTAACTGACCACCACCTGCGATAGCAATATCGAATCGCGATTTAAATTATTACCGGTCTTATAATGTATATTAAAGTTTGTACTAGCATACTGCAAAAATGTATTTGATTTGTAAATATACAATATTCAAAGATTTATATTTGGATACTCACTTAGAAATGGAACGGCTAAGTAACGGAGTGAGACGATATTCATGCCATCATTTTGTAGCATAAAATCTTTGAAAATATTTAAATTAAATTTTGTATTGTAATTTTTCTGTGTCTCCTATGTTAAGAATTATTATCATCGCATATGTTCAAACGATTGGCTAGTTATTATGTACCTCAAAAAATCTATTTAAGAAATAATTTTCAATTATTTTGTTTTAAAATTTAACATAGGCGTAATGACCTAGCATTAGTAGTGCATTTAAAACTACGTAATAAATTTAAATCCAAACAACAAGTATTTAACTTCAATTTCTTATTTTTTGCATTCAATTGTATACAGATACTTACGAATTCGCTTTTCCGTAAGAAAATAATTGTGGATGCACGAGCCGTTCTTCTGTAACTCATTGTGAAGAAAATGTTCTAATTGCAATTGAAGAAGAGATTGGGTGTATTTCTTGCTTTACCGTAAACTATCTACTGCTGCAGTATTTTATGTCTGGTACATGGTTAGAATGCGAGTGTAATTTTAGTATTTCTGTACGGTTCAAACTGTTTTAAAATAAGACTTAGCCATTAATTTCCTTGAAACAGAAACACTTATCTGAAGAATTACAAAGTTTTGAGCAATTTTTCCACTCTTTCACGTTATTGAAAGAAATATGCGTGATGTGAGTTGCTCGGAGCAAGTACATTTATGTAGTACTCAAAATGTTTACTCCGCAACTCACTGTTGACTGTTTATATTCATGATATTGTGCTAGTCAGATGCTGTGGGCAACCTTGAGGTATATTTTTTTTTACAAAATATTATGACGCATACTATTCTAAAATATTTAAATATATCTCCCTAGGTTAAAAAAACAGGTTTTTTCTTAGACAATAAATGAGACCAGTATTCCAATAACTTAATTTGTTAGTACGTTTAATTAGGTTATCAATTTTAATTCATATTTACCTATTTTTATGAACACGAAAACAGCTTTTTTAATGCCTTCAGTGTTTTGATGGCAATCAGCAACTCTCATCTGGAATACGACTTGAATTGATATACAAGTTCGTTAAAAAACATGTTTAGCAGTTTAACAAAATAACACGTATATCGTACCACACTGCTACGGGGCTAAACAGTCAGGTACGAAGGCATCTTAAGTACGCCGCCTTCCTCGCGCTTAAAATGCATTGCAGTGTGTTTAAAAATACGATTTGTACGTAACAATTCCACGTATACCCATTGTGTTACTGTACGAAAGGGAAATACACTGCAAACGATGACGGAAAGGTAGTGTCAAAGGATCACATTAGTTAGAAAAATTATTTTGGAGCCCCTCAAAACGACTAAAAACAGCCTTTTCAACTTATTATATTTGAAAAACTACTCACGAGATTCGTATGAAACTACGCTAAAAACATAATGGACTTTGCTTAAAACTTTCCGCCAATAAAAAATGGGGTCTACAATACCACTGCACGCCGTTTCAATGGCGTGCGCTAGAAGCGATTCGCACCGTACAAGCCGGTCAACATCGCCCTGGGCCCTTGGTGCCGTGCCTCACTCACACAAACACACGACCAGTAGGCGGGCGCCTCAAGGGCGCTGCCTAATATAGAGATCAGGTAAGAAGAAAGAAAGAAATTTATATGTTAAATTTAATTAAGGAGTGGGGTACAGTACCAGTCGAATATATGCAATTATTGACTGTTTTGTTTACCTCGGTACGGCACACATTTCCTTAAGATCTTTTAGTTGGTTTTCAATGCCCTAAAACCTATGAGGACAAAACTTTTTTATGTTTAAAAAAATCACTCGGAAATATATCTACTCAAAAATTTTTCCCCACTTTTTTTATTCCTGTATCAATATTTACTTCTTCTTAACGTCGAAAACTTTTTTCACAAAAAAAGGATATCTTGAATTATAACCATAACAAATTATTGTTAGGTGAAAATAATATTGCTTTAACTTGTTTCATTTCCTTATGTACACATCTGCAGCTGTGCTTCATGGCAATTGGCAGCGTGTCTTTGTTGGATAACATCACTCATTTTCCCGAACCAATGAGAGCAAGGTTACTGCGATACCACACGTCTCTGCATCGTGGATAGAACACTGAGATTCTAAAAGAGTTCTAAACATATAATCACCAACCTTGAAACGTGGTAACAGATGACCATACAAGGCACTGAACGAGCTGGTGCAAACATATTTTTCACCAAAATTCATTGGCTCTAAAGATTACAGAGCCACAGATTATATAATTTATATGAGAATTTATATTCTAGCTCTCGCCAGGTATCTCAGATATGATCCATCATTTATACTATTTTTACGATAGTTACTTTGTTATTCCTAAATGATAGATATCGACAAACTTTTCCCCAGTTTTGTTGTAATTCATTTATACCATTTTGACAAATTTTTAACTCAAACTACACAATGGGCTTGGCTAGTTACGTAATTAAGGGAATTCTCATTAATGACCAATTAGCCAAATTTATATATATATGTTTAGAAAAAACGCTAAATATTACACTTAATTTCTAACAAAACTTTGGAGAAGTTTAGGGATATTTGCTGTCGTTTAGGAATAAAAAGTAACCTTCTTGAAAGCAATGGACATAATGGCTCGTGCATGGCCTTGTGTGTCTCGTCTATCTATCTCAGCCATCAAACGTGTGCATAGTTTAGTAGCGTGTCTGTAATTTATCGTAAAAATATCTGTATTTCGTCAGTGTATGCATAGTGTATGGAATTGTTCTTGGTCGGAATGATATTTTCCGTCTGATGTTTATCTAACGTTCTTTTCTGTAACGGGAAACAAACACAACAGGCATTTTCACTGTCATTTACCAGCTGCAAAGTACCGCCTCAAAACAGTTAAATCACTGAATGTAAGCACGGCATTCCTTTCTCTAGGTTACTGTAACGTCATAAAATGACATGGTCGCCACTAAAGGTGTGACAGGGGCGATACTACACCAGATAAGACTACACGTTAAGCCATTCCCTTGCACGTAGAGGCTATGAGGTATCCTACTGTCGTGCCTACATCACCCTTACCACTTTGGCACTGCTAGGCCTCACACACGTAATACACCCTTAGTTAACCGGCAACCTTAATGTGACTCCATAGATGAACAGCGTCTGTGCGTGTTGGGCAAGGAATAAGAAATTTCCTGTTTCCATTGCCTACGTTTAATTTCATGAACAACGGTACCACACTTTTTTTTTATTTGCGTCTGGATAACTTGAGAATTTAAATTTAAAAAAACGTTATATTTAGCTCACTAAAAACGTGAGCGTCCATGTTGATATCACTGTGACATCACCCTACGGTACATTTTATTGTATGTAACACACAAACTACGGCAACATACGTTCAGGTCGTTACATTGCGTTAAATCATGTTTATATAATAAGAACAGGTATATCTGGAACTAAGAAGAGTATAAATGTGTATACTAGTTACTTTTCGCAGAAATACGACGTAGTTTACTCAGAATAAAATATTTACTATAGCGCCGTCTGACAAGTCAAGGTGGACTGTGTGATTTAAGTTACAAGAAGAAACCTAACTATTAGCTACAAAAATACAGTTTATGAATGTAATGATTATTTCTATGTATTGTACACAATATGACACGGTTAGCATAAAATAAATAAGTTCTTTTAAGTTTTAAGTTGTCGACGATAGCTTCAGTTTACGGTGAAGTCTCAGCAGATGTAGTGTTTTTGGCTGTTTTACTGCCTGTGTCATCGGTATTAGCCAATAGGCGAGTTCGAGGCCCCAGTGATTGGCTGATAATTCGAGGGGTGGGCGGGGTCTCGCGAAATTCGCCAAGAGATAGTAGCACAGCCAACTGCAGCTCTCTAGGCCCCTCACAATAAAACGTAACAATAGTTGGGAGGAAAATGTTTTTTTTTTTTTTTTTTTTTTTTTTAATAAAATATAATATTTTACTCTCCTGTACTATTTTCCCGACAAGGGCGCTCTTCATCAGTTTGTAAGAGCCACTTTTGATCAACCGCGTTTAAGTAAGCTATTGAGTTCGGTAGAGTCACTTTTTGGACACATACAAACTTCATTCGGCTGACTTTTCAAACCGAAATTTATGTTTCTTAACCTGATTTCAAACAATAAATTAATTCGAAACCAGTAAGTATCACTCCGGAATTTGAATTAAATTTGCATAATCTTAAACATTTCACTTAAACGTAGCAATTTGTGAGACTTTATTGGTATGTGATGTGAGAGCTAGCTTGCTGTCTTCACTCCTCTCAAAACAACACCAGTGAAATCTTCGTTGTCAGCTAAAAACTCTACAACTATGTGTGCCTTAAGAACGGAAAATTTTCTCGAGCTATCTTTTACGCAACCGAGTTCACGAAAATGCAAGATACATTCACGCAGACGGTCACCTTAAGCCCTGGATTCGGGAGCAAAGTATTGTGGGTTCGAGTTCCGGGTAAGGTTTGAGCGTTATTCGTGTTTGTCTGGTAAGAGACACCCGGTTTTAGGTGGCTGACAATCGTGACAAATTGTCAAGTTTGTTTTCTGAATAAGTAAATAAGTAAATTTAATCGGAATAAATTATTGTACGAAGGGATAGTGATTTTAAGGATATTAATGAAAAATAACTAGCGATTTTTGTCAAACTCACATTAAAGAATACAATAACTAAATTTTATCAACTGCCTGGCTACGGCCTTTTGTTGAAAATTAAAAAAATTCAAGTAAGGTAGGGTAATACGTCTTAACATCTCGTCCATGGGGGTTCTATTGAGAAGCAAACAGTATCTCAGGGAATACGGAACAGAACATAAACCGTATTAGGAAGTCATTCCTGCATTCACCTAGAACGATTCCTTTAAACCACTTAAATACTATCGAAATAGCGATAAATAACTTGAGGAAGCAAGAGAACACGAGACCAATAAGTAAGGCCTCACAATTACTGGAGTATTTTTACTCCACAGAATGCCTGCTACAAGAGTATGCCTACTCATTTTTTATAGTCAAATTGCATTCATTTATGATTTTTCTGTTTACAAAAAAGTAATATGGGAAGGGCATATACATACTGATTTACTTAGATATAAATAAATTAAGTATTTATAGTTTAGGCAAAATAATTGATAACGTAAAATAACTCGATGCGGTATGATCAATAATTGGAGTTCAATTAGAGTAAATTGTACAGTGTTGCAATTTTTTATTAATTTTGTATCTGTATTATAACAACCCTCCATATCCCATTTGTCATATAACAATGTAAGGGACCATCTGGAGCGAATTTTAAAAACAAATAATGTCTGATATGTTCGGAAAACAAAACTCTGCCCGTGGATACGTGAGAAGATTCATTACCCATCAAAATTTTTAATAAGAATTGTGTTAAATCATATTTGTAACAAAATTAATTTCCTGGGTTAACGGACACCTGGTTATCTAGTTTTGTTTATTTAAGTTTATAACCTCAACTGTTTCAATAAGAGTACAATCAATATTAATCCAATCATTTACTGTTTCAGATGTCAGTTCCACTTCAAACATCACCATCTTATCATCATGTCTTCGGCCGAAGGCATCGACGCTTTTGTCTTTGAATACACTAAAGAAAAAACTGAAAAAACTTATCAAAATATAAAACTATCTCACACTTTAAAATGTCTACTTTTGCTTTCAAACATTTAACAATGTAATCACAATTCTTATATGGTAATTTGGGTTTAATTGCAGTTTTTAGTTAAAGTAGTATATCGAAAAATGTAAACAATAACTTACAATAAATATTCTTTGTGTCCTAAAACGTATTATTTTTGTGCATCTGAATGAGAGTACCTTATTCTAAATAATAATGATGCTTCTTTTAAAGCGACATGTCTATGTTCAGTAGTATTGAATGCTGCTCATTGCCACAAGTGTACCACAAACCCAAAGACATTCTACAGGGTTTATTTCTCTGTTCTTCGTATTTCATTTGCCTCGTGTGAACCAATCAGTATACAAATAGCAGTTTTGAAGTAAGTATGCAGTTTTCAGGTATTAAAATTTTATTTGTTTATTTCTGTAACTGTAGTTTATCACATATATTGAAATCGAATTTTTAATAATTTATGTCATTTACAAAAAGAACTACTAATGAATGAAAAATACTATTTTCCAATTTAAATTTTACGCCTTTTTTACCATTAGCGTGTCTCTGTATTGATTCCTGTCTGAAACATTTTCATACACTCTTTAACCTTTTAAGGGCTTGCTTTTAGACTTGCAGATCTTCAGAAAAAATCAGTCGGCGAGAGAAATCCGGAGAAAATTTAAAAAAACAAATGTTTATTTCCGTACTTTGATGAAGATATTTAATGCCCAAGTGTACTCGTGACGTTAGCGTCTACTATTTAAGCCAGATTCTAAATTATATATTTAAATAGATCATTAAACATAAGCCAAATTGTTCAGGCTCCATCAACGAAAGAGATATTAATTATAAGTTGTGTACGTGTGAGCATGAGGAAATCGTCATGAACCAAGTCGCCAAGTAGTGATTACTGCCTAAGTAACGGTAGACATGTAATAATATTGCAAAAACATTTTTACTTTTTATGACTTAAACATCTTTGTTTAATTTTGCTAACGCTAGACTATTTCTTTAAGGTATTATGATCATTTAGCATTAGCACCTAGGTAAAACTGTATTTGATAGTTTCCTGACATGCAAGCTGTTGCCAAATATACCCCTTCCTCCACCAGCGGTTTTTCTATGGCACATACGTATCAAAATGTCCTTCACAGCATGTCATCACAGAATAAATAAGTGGTAATAGAAGCGATAAGACGTAATTTTTATCGTACTCGTTTTCTCTTTGGGTTGCCTTGGCGTCGGAGATCGCAGAAGTTAGATTACCTTGAAGTTTAGTTGGCCTTAATTTATTATCTGTTAGGAAATTAATATGTAAGTAACGTCACATTTTCGATTTATAAATATGTAAATTTGGTACAAACATATTACAGTATTTCGTGAAATCCAAGTAGTTGTTTAAACCAATGTCTCAAATTCCATATGGCATTATTTACTGCCATGTACGCCCCGAGAACTGGTACAATAACAATGGCTAAAATAGAGTTAGTTATAATCTTATGATAATCCTCGAACCGTCATGTTTACAACTTAAAAATATTAAGCTAATATACAAACTAATTACTGTATCTCAAGCGCTACAAGTGGTTACATAAACCAATGTGTCTAATCCACGTGGTATTATTTATATTCCTGTACGCCCCGAGAGCTGGTACGATCACAATAATGAAAAATCTTTCCTTGTCGCTTCTGTTAGTATTTTTAATTATGTGATAATATCGTAAGACGAAACAAGTGAATGCAGCGTGTAGAAAACTGTAAGACAAAACACTAACATCTTTGTTAAGTTCTTTAGTTTTATTCGTTCAGCTAAAATACCGTAAATGAGCATTTGCATCAAAATGTTGGCTACGGAAAAAAATTAAAATTAAGAGTAAAATACTTGGTATTTAAATTGAACATGTGAGAAATGAAGAAACCACAGTGCCAAAAATACCAAGTATACGACCGTTCAAGGAACTCAATTACAGTATACTTTGTAAAGGATGGTGGGAGTATTAAGTGGCAAATTGTCCTATAATACAACCGTACAATAAAAAATAAAGAGAACTTGGTTTTTACTGAGGCAGTATACTTAAAGAAACTGAATTCCGTTAACCACTGCAATGCGCAATATTCTTTCACACGTAGTTCCGATACTCGTCTATAGATGCAACATTGGACAATCTAAGTCAGTGTACTTCCAACTAATGTCATCTGCGCGTCGTCATGATAGCAAATAATTCATACGTTACGCCACTCTGGCCTACGAGAACAACCTTAACAACGTGCTATTGAAAATTATTCGCCAGGAAACATAACTAACGCAGTAGTTATCACAAATTTTATTAAAACAATTTTATGCAATTACAAGGCTACTTAAGAACAGTCAGTTGTTATGTTTACAAACAAAAAACAAAAACACATCAAAACAAACTCAATGCTTATATAGGAGACAAACGTATTACTTGATTACAAAAATGAAACATACAACACACTCCCTTAATCTGGTAATACATTTGTCTCTTAACTTAGTCCTACCATATTTACACAGAACTTGTGTTTAGCCCGTGGCAATGCTTTCGTAAGCATGTCAGCAGGCATTTCTTGACTACAGAGATATGGCAGGGTAAAATCATTCCTACTCATAACTTTCCTGATGTAGTGGAACATTGTATCTGTGTGCTTCGTACGGTTGTGAAACACAGGGTTATACGCTAACTTTTGGGCACTCTGGTTGTCATTGAATAATATTACCTGGTATTTGAACCCACTCAATTCCTCAAGTAATCCCTTTATGTATACAGTATCTTTAGCAGCCTGAATTAAAGCAACATATTCTGCTTCTGTGCTATTAAGTGCGACATATGACTGTTTCTTGGCTTCCCAAGAAACTGGTCCACCGTTGAATTTCAGTATAAAACCACTATAAGACTTTCGATCAATAGGATCATTAGCCCAGTCAGCATCCACGTATCCTTTCAACCCCTGACCATCATTTACAAAAGTTAGACCTACATTTACTGTTCCTTTAAGATATCTCAAGATTCTTTTTACTGCTACCCAATGCTCCATTTTGTAACTAGTATTGAACTGACTGAGAAAATGTGTGGCATAGCTAATATCAGGTCTAGTATTTACAGACAGATGCATCAGAGACCCTATCAAGTATTGGTAAGGAACACTGTAGGCATCGGTTCCGTCACCACTCAACCTAAAATTTGACACCATAGGCGTGCTTACAGGTTTTGCATCTTCCATTTTGTACCTTTTGAGCAGCTCCTCAATGAATAACCTCTGGTTTATTTTGACGACACCTTGGGATCTCTCAATATTTAATCCCAAAAATTACTTTACCTCTCCCAAATCCTTGATACTAAACTCTGTGTCTAAGCTTTTCTTGAACCGACATATTTCAGAGTCATCATTCGAAAAAATTAAGAAGTCATCTACATATACAGCTACATATGTTTTCAGAACCCCATTTAATTTGCTAAAAATGCATGGCTCATATTTCGATTTTGTGTACCCAAGGCCTACCATTATCCCATCCACCCTTTGATGCCAGACACGAGAAGATTGTTTCAACCCATAAAGAGCCTTCTTTTAGACACATACTTTGCTTTCTTTTCCCAGCTCCACAAACCCTTCTGGCTGGCGCATGTAAATTATATCATCTAACTTGCCATTTAAGAAAGCTGTGTTTACATCTAAATGGTCAATGGACTAATTAAGCTTAACAGCTAATGTAACAGTAATCTTAAGCTGCTCTTGCAAATCACTGGAGAAAATGTCTCTGTGTAGTCAATGCCACGTTCCTGGGTAAAACCCTTTGCCACTGACCTTGCTTTGGGTTGAGCAACACCACCATGCTCATTTTGCTTTATGCTGAACACCCACTTACACTTTACCTCATTCTTGTCTTTAGGTCGATCCACCAGCTCCCAAACATTGTGACTGGACAGGGCATCAATTTCTTTCTTCATTGCTGCTTGCCAAAGGAGTTTCTTGTAACTTCGCATTGCTTCTTCATAAGAGATAGGGATGACTTCTGTTGACGTGTAATACAAGACATAGTCAGACAATTTCTGTGGCAGCTTCCTCACTCTTGAACCTTCTTCATGAAGTTCAGGAACCAAATCAAAGCCTCTAAATCCAGGCTCTTCTTCTGGCATATCTTCTGATAGATTCATTTCGCGTGCATTTTCATCGGGGCGTTCAATGTTTTCCGTTGAACCTGATGTTTCTGGTTTGGGGTCTAATGGAGGTAGCTTTACATCCACGATTGCCACATCAGTGGGCTCTTGCTCATTCCAGAAAATTTGTCTTCTAAGAACCCAACATCTCTAGAACTTACAATCTTTCCTGGATTCCTTGTATAAAATAATCTGTATCCTTTACTGTCTTCACAGTAGCCAACAAATACATATGGGTAACTTTTTGAGTCCCATTACTTACGCTTTTGTGTTTCAATGAGACTGTATGCAATGGAACCAAAAACACGTACATGTGCTAGGTTCACTTTTCTTCCACACCACCATTCCTCAGGTGTTTTCTCACCAGTTGCTCTATGAGGTGATCGGTTTGCCAAGTAAGCAGCTGTGTTCACAGCTTCAGCCCACATTCTTTCATCAGAACGGGCTTTCTTCATCATACATCTGGCTTTCTCTACAAGTGTTCGATTAGTGCGCTCTGCCAGCCCATTTTGTTCTGGGCAGTATGGTATGGTGTGTTCATGTTTTATGCCTTGGTTCCTTAGGAAATTCTTGAAGTCACTGTTGACACATTCAGAACCATTGTCAGTTCTCAGAGTTTTGATTGATTTTCCAGTTTGCTTCTCTACTTGAGCCTTGAATTCCCTAAATGTCTTAAATACTTCTGCTTTTGACCTGATTATGTAGACGAAAACTTTTCTTGTGTGATCATCAATGAAGGTTAAAAAATACCTTCCCCCACTCCAGGATTCCCGTGGCATTGTACCACACACGTCAAAATGTACCAGTTCTAGGCACTCACTCACCCTTTTCTCACTAGTTCTTTTGAGTGGTCTTCGGGATTGTTTGCCTTCCAAGCATGCGATGCATTGGTCATCTTTTTCCTCAATTAAAATACTTGGGCCCCTTTGACATTTTACTGTCATGCCTTTTTGGCTTCAACTTTGCAGTAAGAGCTGATGCCTCTTCATTCACTCGTTCTTGAAGGCGCATCTGCACCACACATAACCTCTCTCTCAATAGAGTTAAGTTCCTCTGTTCCTTTGGTACAGATTCTTATGCATTCATGAATTCAAAGTATTCCCGTGGCTTAGTGTTGAGAACTCTGTTAAAAAAAAGTGAGCCTGGCAATTTCACTTAATCTTCTTTCCAGGTCTCGTCCTGGAATTCGACCCATAGCTTCTCCAGTTTTGCAATATGTTTGGCCACCGAATCGCAAGGATCCTTTTCCCTTATACTGAAAAACTGATTAAATAGCCGATCTTGTCGTTGCTCCGTCCGTTGTTCGTATACACTGTGTAGTTTGTCCCACATTTCTTTAGCAGATGTACAAATGTTTATCAACTGACGTACTTGGTTACTAAGAGAGCAAACAATTATGTGCTGAGCCATGTATTCTGCCTTTTTTACAGATGCTTCATCAAGTTTCTTCCTGGCTGTATCTGACTTGTCCGTTTCTTCCGTTAGCAGTGTTTGTGTTCCTTCTACAGCGTCATGCATCAATGAACCTGCAACTGAATTACCACTTGAAATTTCCAATCTGTCCAGTTTGACTGACCTTCTAACTTGTCAATCGTTACTTTGGAAATGTCCATCTTGCTGAGAACAATACACCCACGAGAGAGACACAAAACATATATTAAAAGAGGCACACTTCTAGCATTTTATCCTGCACATTCACAGCAATCGCACAATTTTTTGTAGCTCCACCCTGGTTTATTATAGCAAACAACCGAGACCATCACAATTTTTTACAGTTCTGCATCAGCACCTCTTATTTACATTATCCCAACACACAAGTTAACATCTCTTGCTGTGCCTGGGCCCATAACCTATTAAAAATTATTCGCCAGGAAACATAACTAACGCAGTAGTTATCACAAATTTTATTAAAACAATGTTATGCAATTACAAGGCTACTTCAGAACAGTCAATTGTTATCATGTTTACAAATAAAAAACAAAAACACACCAAAACAAACTCAATGCATTAGAGTACACAAACGTATTACACGATTACAAGAATAAAACATACAACACGTGCTACATTAACGAGGAAAATTTGTTCTAAGTAATCACACACATTTTAAGTGAAGGAAAATAGTTTCTTCGCTTGCCAGAGGTCGATATCTGGCCATAAAGGCCATTTTGATAGCATACGAAATTAGGAATGCGATATTTTTTTATAATTACACGTGGATACAAACTATCGTAAGTATGTCAACACAGACAAGCTACAACTAAACAATAGTAAATAGAAGAAATGTGGTTATGTACTCAGATACTGACTTTGCATGCCAAAAAGAATGTGCTTTGTCAGATGCATGAAATATGAATGACTTGATACACAAATGAACGAAGTTTTTCATTGTAAATAATCAGAAAATATACGAAATTGTATGTAGCCTGTATATGAAGCAATCTTCTTAGTATATAAAATGAAGTGTCCTGACTCATACACTCCTCACTCACTCATCAACGCACAGCCCAAATCGCTGGACCTAAAACTATGAAATTTTGAGGGAAGCTTCCCCTTGGCCTGTAGGCACGCACTAAGAATGGATTTTTCGATAATTAAGGGGATGAAAGGGGGTGAAATGTGTTTTCAAAGAATCCCTGATACCTCATTAACCGGGAAAGCTATCATAATTTTTTAACTTCAAAATATTGCCCAAACAAATGAATATTTCCGAAATTTTCTATTTTGAGAAATTCGCAAATTAAGAGGGTGAATAGTCGGAAAATGTGTTTTTCATTAATCTGTGATTTCTCCTAAACCATTTCAGATAGTGAGGTGACTTTTTCTTTAAAATCAAACTTAAATCTAAAAAGGGTAGGTATTTAGAATTTTTGAAATTCTTCTTCGAAAGCTCTTAAAAAATAAATCGTGTTTTCAATTAATCCCACTTATCTCCTAAACCAGTGGAAATATTTAAATGGTTTTTGCTTTAAAATAAATCTTACGTAAATATCAAAAAATGCATTTCAGGATTTTTCGAATTTCGTCCTTGAAAGCTGTTAAAAAAATTAATTGTGTTTTCAAATAATCATCTGTATCCGCTTATATCATTGAGAAATCAAGATAATTTTTTTGATAAGAATGAAGCTTGTGTAAATATCTACAAATCAAATTCAGGATTTTATGAAATTCGAAAATTAAGGATATGAATAGCAGTAAAATGTTACAGTCTCCCGAAAAAAGAGAATGATCATGGAGAAATAATTCAACAGTTGTTTCTTTTTGCCAACCTACTCATAAATAAGACCTCTTTGGACTGTAGCCTGTACAAACGAAAGAATTATCACGGCCTGCCTTTAAGCATTCACTCAGGTATTGTATAAAGTTTGTGGTGTGGGAGGGTTGGGGTCACGAGTTCGTATCCCGTGCAAGACTTTACGATGGGAATTATTATGACATCATACGAGCGTATTGCGCGCGCTCTTTATACTGAGCTAAGACAATTTATAGTTCATTATATTGAGTACGCTAGCTATCAAATGCCTTCATCACATATTTTATCCAAAGTTACTGTTTATATTACACTAGCAGTCCCCCGCGGCTTTGCTCGCGAGTAATTATTCGTAACATAATATTTACTTTAATTGAAAAACCTCTTTGTACACAAGATTGGTACTTCAGTCATCAAGTGTTAGAATGTCCAAGCGGCTAGTTGAACTAATTCTGCAGCAGGATAAGTAGCTATAGCTGTCCACGCGAAAAGCAGTCTTAAGTTTGTCCCTGCCACTAACAGTGACTTCGCCTGGGCCTTATTTATAGCCCGGCCTATTTGACGTTGTGGGGTGATTACAGACACCTAAGGTAAGAGGTTAATCGAATGAGAAACATCTGTTTATCATGTGCACAACCATTGATGACGGTACCCTCAATTATATATTTTCAAAATATTCACTTTAACTTTATTGACATTACAAAGTTTCAGTGGGTAAATGTTTCACGGAAACGTGTTTGGTGCCTAAACTTGAGACTAGTGAGATGATATATCGTCGGTTTACTGCCAAAAGTGACAAAGTCAAAATGAGATAAAATTATAAAAATGCTAGTAATATGCATATGTTGTTCACGAACAATTGCCCAAATTTAAAGTCTTTTCGTCGTTTCGTACTGTTGTGTCACAGTGTAGTAACATACCAAATTTTTGTTAATATCTACAATTTAATACTGTTTTCAAACGAAATAGCATTTATGACTTAATCACTTTTGGCAGTATACCGACGATATATCAGCTGATATTGTAGAGGAACCTAAGTGGAAAGCGAACTGAAATTTTACCCAGACTGCATGTAAATTGCACTAATTCGATCTGCCTTGTAGTTGTTGTGTATCAGAATTGAACGTTCGCACGCAGCTTTTAACGGAATTCGAGCCCAGAACCTCCTGGAATTTAGACCTGAGTAACAAACAACTGCGTCACGTAACGTCGAAATAAGTCTTATAAATAAAATTTATTGAAAAAATAATAATATATATCTGTGTCCTGGGCTCATAGAGGTTGTACAACACTACGTCTCGATAGGTTACTGTAGTGAAACTCCTGTATTAGTTGTTTCTCGCTGCTCGTTCCTGCTTTTCGGATCGTCTGCATTGATTATTGACCAACTAAGTTTTATTCTTAATAATTACGTTTCTTACAAATAAAAAAATACATACATATTTTTTAAAATATTTACGTAAGCATCACTCTGACTCAAACACCACCTCAATATCGCTACTAGTTAGATAGATATCGTGGGTTGATGGAAAAAAAAATTTGTGTTTTTTCACCCTTTTGGGTGTCGAATTTCGAAATATTTTAAATTTACATCTTAGACATTTGTAGAAGTATCCAACTGAAGTGTAAATCACATCGCTAGCCCGTTCAGTTGAAGTAAAACCGATCATTCACTAAAAAAAAAAAACATATCATCCCTGCACAGTATTGAGAAATCGAATTTCGAAAAATCTGAAAACTATTTTGCGGTAATTATTGTAATCATCATCCAGAAGCAAAAATTAATTGTATATCTCGTCGGGTTCGATAGATATCTAGGATTTATCTAAAACAAGTTCAAGGTCTTTTCACCACTTAAAAGAGTAAATTTTGAAAAACCCTTGAATCACGTTTTAGAATACTTTATTGGTATCTCGTGGACGTAAAAAACACAACATTAGCCCGCTGGGTTCAAGATATATAGACGATTAATTGAAAACGCTTTTCACCATTTTTTACCCCATTTCACGTCCTTAGGTGGCAAATTTCAAAAATTCCTGAAATTAATTTTTAGGTATTTGAGTAAGCATCAATCCTAAACAAAAATCACGTCTCTATATAAAAAACTATGGGATCGATATAAATCGAATGAGTCGAAAACTCATATTACCCCATTTTTAACCAGTTTAGGGCCGAATTCGGAAAATATATTTTAAATGGTACTTGGGATACTTACAAAAGCACCAATTTAAAGCAAAGAGCACTTCGATATCTCGATTGATTCGATAGATATGGTAGGATAATCGAAAACACATTTCACGTATTTTCACCCCTTTAAGTAAAGAATTTCGAAACAATTTTGAGTCCTGTCAGAGACATTAGTAAACGTAAGTAATTAAAGTTAAAATCACGACGATAGCCATTTGTGTTTCAAAGATAAAGACGATTCATTAAAAACACATTTTGCCCCTTTTTACTGTCTGGGGGTCGAATTTCAAAAAAACCTAAAACTTCTTTTTGGGTATTTACGTAAGCAATATTTTGAAGTGAATATCAACTCTCTATCCCGAAGGGTTCGATAGATATCGATAGTTGATTGGAAACACATTTAAGGTCTTTTCAGCCCCTTAAAAGTTGAACTTCGAAAAATCCTTAAATTCGTTAATATGCATTTTTACGAGTGTCCTATTAAAGTAAAAATCACGATGATAGGCCGTCGGGTTCGAGCTCTATCGACGTTTCTTCGGAAACACATTTCACCCCTTTTCACCCCCTTAGAGGTCGAATTTCGAAAAATCCCTTCTTAGTGCTCGCCTACGACCTGAAGGGAACCCCCACAAAAAATTTCACGATTCTAGG
>PNEQ01133965.1:0-29592 GCA_003012365.1 Medauroidea extradentata
CTGTGTTTGCCGCTCGTGTACAGAAAGTAAACAAACTTCAAGAAAAAGTGTAAACAGCGGGAAATAGAAATATTGAGTGTTGTAAACAACGGGAATGTTGTACATAGAAACAAATTGAGATAAAACGGGACCGACAGTAATTGGTGTAATTAGCGGGAAAACGTAAAAACCGGTAACGCAAAAACGGGGTTCTACTGTAATCAGGTATGCCCATTGGACGACGACGAGGCATCCTGCTCAAAACTGAAAATCACCTCAATAATGCGTGCTCAAAATCAAAGAGCCAAATCATGGCCACTGAAGAGAAAGGTGACCTAAGTCAGAGAGTTACAGACAGTTGATTAAAATTATCAAGACTTATATCTCACTGAAATATTAAAACTCTAAACTTTACTGTAATCTCTTCCACAAGAACAAACTCATAAAAAAAATGTACTCAGTGCTAACCAATGTGTTATTTTGTGCAAAATACAAACCTTTTAAATCTCAGTTATGGCCCTGCCAACAATCACAACAAAGAAAAAACCCAAATACAAACACAACTGCAAAATTAAAATAATTATGTGTTACAAGTGTACAAGTATGTTGTTTCAAAAATGAGTTACTAACAAGCAGTAAAAAATCACAGTTGCGGAGTGAATGCCCTGACAATTCCTTACTTGTTTACATAAATTGAACTTTAGTACAATAATATTTATCAAACCAAGATTCCTTATTATTTGTTTAAAATCATGAGTCAAATAATTCCATTATTTACATCAACTCACAAAAAACAACTCATATTAAAACCATGCTAGAAAATACACTTTACCTTATAGCGTTTATACAGTTTTTTCTCCACACTTTCAGTAAGGTAATATGTCAGTTCATACCATTTACCTTATAGACATTCTTACCCACACATTGTTCTACAGGGTAAGGTCCCTCAAAGAGCTTGAAAAATTTTTTTAATGTTTTGTCTAAAGCTGAAGACAAATAATGTGTGGCAACTAATACCTCATCACCTTCCTGTAACACCACATTATTGCATTTACTGTTCCATTTTCTCCTTCGTTGTTTTGCCTTAAACTCTAGTCTTTTTAACACTTTGTCTCTTGGTTTGTTTACACTGGCACTATTTGTGGGGTATTGCACTAATTTACACAGTTCTGTTTCTGGTTTCCCTACACCCACAACCTCAATAGGGGTAGCTCCAATACTCTCATGCCAGCAGCAATTGAGTAAGTACTCCACCTCCTTTACCACTGTGGCCCACCTGCTGTGTTTATTGTGACAGTACAACCTAAACATTCTGCCAATTCCAAAAAATAAATTATCTTAACATACTATCATTTGTAATATAATTTTGTTTAAATCCCCAGTATATAGTAGAATTCTTTCCTTGTTAATTTTAATTCACATAAACCTTACTATCATGCCTATAATCTTTTCGCAAATTATCAACATTTCTACTCTTTATCTCAAGTCTCTTGAACATCACATTAGTACACTTGACAAAACAAACTTAATATTATAACTTATCAACTGTCCCACAGAATAGAAAACAAAATTTTTTTAGACTAATATTTTCCCCTTAACATATAACACTCAGGTTATGAAAATAATAAATCTTAAAATTTTTTGCTAACTCTAATGTTTACATTGTAGTCTTTTTTACAATACAGCCTCCTAGATTTGCCTTCTCTTCGTGTCCATCGATTACAAAATCAAGTACGTACAAACAATTTCTTCCTAGTCATGTAGCCTTTCGGCATAACCACTTCCTTCGCACAACTCACCTTCCACCTCTTCCTGCACACCTTCCCTAACCTTAGCACCTTTCTGATAAACTCAGCCAAACTTTTAGTTCCTCTTTCTACATTTTCCTTTTCCTTAAATGACCCTTGGTCCAATTTCCCATTTTGCACAGTTTCCCCTACAAATAAATCCTTGCCTGGTTCTCGTGACAACACTGTTTTCATTTTTCTGATTATATTTTCCCTCAACCGTACCTCAGTACATTTCTGACCCCCCCTACTCCTTGAATCATAGTAACATAACACATTCTCATTACACAAACACTCCAAAACCTGTATCATTTTCTTCTCCCCATTACTTACATAATTCCTACATGTATGTCCTTTGTTTTTGACGTAATTGGTTTGTCTCTTATTTACCTGTGTTTGCAACATTTGTGGTGCCTGTTCTACAGCATTTACCCTGTTTTCATGTGCCTCTAATATATTGGTTCCCTTCAATACTTTTTGTTTGGCTTCCTGACATCGGTGTTCTAAAGTTTTTACTTTTTCCTCTAGCAAGTTTACTAGCCTAGTACCCTGCTTCTCCAATTTAGACTTCAGGTCTGCATATTGTTTCTCGCTACGTTCCACCAATTCTGCTTTGAGACTATCTAGTCTGTGGCCCTGTTCTTTGCTTTCCCTTTTGATTTCACCAAGTTTCTGTAACAAAATAGTAAGAGTCTGACTTCCCCCTAATTCAGAATTTTGTTGGTTTTCAAACCCCCTAAATGGGAGATCTTCTCTTTCCCCGTCACTCATGTTAAATCTTTCTGTTCTTTCCACTGAAATATAAAGTAAACTTTTAGATGCCCTACAGTTACAAAATACACTGTAAAATGAATTCCAATAAGTTAACCAGAATACATATTCTAAACAGATAATAATTCACAGTTATTCTGAACAAACAACATTGAAATACCAAATGTACGAGGGTGTTAAGAAATTACAAAACGATAGTCCTAGAACAAAATGTAATAAAAAAATTTTGCAAAACAAATTCTAAGTTTACAATTTATCATGTGTAGTCTTGTTTCGTGAATTTAGCTGGATACACTTGCGGTTTTTTCGGAGTGTAGCTCCCACGAAGTCCCACGACGCGGTACAGCAATCATCCTCTTCTCAGGGCGCAGTTTCTCCCGTCGTCCAACAGCTATTACCTAAACAGCTCCAGGAACTGCTCAAGGAACAGCACCTTAAGTCGTCCAATGCGTAGCCGATGGGCCACATGTTGCGGCGCCAGTTGTTGCAGTACAGATCTACCAGGTCGTTGCAAAATGCGAACAAATCACAAGCGAGTCGGTAGACAAGTTCCGCAGAGTTTAGTTTGGGTTGTAGACATAGAAATAGTCAGCAGCAGCTGGAATCCCTCCGCTACTACGTAACACGACCATTTCCCGTTGCTCAGTCTCGAAATTATAAACTTTTCTCCAAAACAGGTGACTTAGAAAGGCTTGAAACGGAAAAACTTGAAAAGAATGGTCTGAATTTAAGTTTTATTGAACGTCGCACTTCGTGAATGTACATTTTCTTACACCACACAACTGCTTGCTTTCAGTAACCGCACTTACGAGGAAACGTCTCCTTAACAAAAACTGAAGCTGGTTACGACATAGAATTTAAGAAAGTCCGAGAAACCACATCGGTACATCATTACATTAAATTGTTTGGGGGGTTAAAAACCGCCCGCACCATACGGCCACGTACGCGAGAAAGAAAAATTTAGTAGAGTAGAATTTTATCCGAAAGCAATTTAACACATTATTAAAAATAGAGAGTTCCGGCCATGGGTGCCTCTCGCGCACGTTACATTTTCACGCTTACTCACATTTCTATAGGATTTTGGGCCGCAGCCCCGCGGACGTCCGTCTTCTTCCGAGTCGCGACTTTTTCTCTTACCCGAAGATGGAGGCCGGCTTGCAGGAAAAAGTATCAAGGTCACGGTGCACTTTGCCGCGATTGGCTGGCTCCGAGCACGTGACACCGGTACTTCCCCTGTCTGTGCTACACCCAACACGACTAACAAAAAACGGGCCACAAAACATTACCATATATGGGCACAAAAACTGAAAACTCAAGGGCGAGCACACATCACCTAACCATAGCCAAATATGGGCATAAAAACTGGCACGGAGCATAACAAGTACAAAGCTATGCCTCCTCCACCTGGCCCTCTGGCCATAGCTATTATCATTATACCCTAACTTGAAATTAAATAATTATACAATAAAATATCACAAACTTTTCTCCATAAGAACAGTTACCTTCAGCTGTTATTGTTAAATAAAAATACAAAAAATGTCCTTTAAAGAAAAAGAAAATAATATATAACTGGAACCCTGCAATGTTACAAAATCACTTCGTGACAATGTAATTGGAATATGGGCTTTGTGCTGCTAAATGATTAATACTATTATTGCACCTCTAGCAACATTTAGTTTGAACACTTCCTTTTCCTTTTTCCACCACATTAGCTTGACTCCTCCCTCTTCCCTTATTACCATATTGCCTACCATGTATGTCCATTTCCACTCAATTTATTTTCCTCTACCAACTGCCTTGGCCGCAGTTCTTTGGAATGCTTTATAGCCACCTCTAGTATTCCAGATTTTTCCACTGCTGTCTTGAAGGTTAAGTCCTCCTCCACTAACAGCTTCTGGACAGTCTCTTCATTAAATAGGCAGCTCGCAAATGCATCACATAATGCCTCATTGAGGAACTGTTTATAATCACAGGACAGGGACAATTTTTGTAAATCCATTGCGTATTCCGAGATGCTTTCCAAGCTGTGTTGCTTCCGCCTAAATAATTTTACTCTTTCAGTAATGATGATTGTTACTGGAGCAAAATGGTTTTATATCTTCACTAGCTGTTCATATGTTTTTGCGCCTGGTTTGTCCAGAACACACAAGTTTTTGAGAACCGCGTATGCCTTCGGCCCGATTTCCATTAAAAACACACTGCACTTTTCTTCTTCCTTGATCTTATTTGCTTTGAAAAAATGATCCAACCTTTTGAAATAGCCCTCTAATTCTTTGTTTTCCTCCTTGAACTCTTTAATTTTTCCAAACGACACCATTCCCGAATTCCGACAAGGGTGCACGGCGCGTGCTGTCACTATATTCACCCAATGAACTTCCTGATATTTTCGTGCTAATTATCTTGAATTCAATTGTTCCATCCCACCCAATCATCTTGATGGAATTCCATATTCGTCGCCAGTGTTATATTCTCCGACCCTTTTATTCCACAACAGACTACTCTCAATATAGTACATGCTACATAACATCCATCTCGGTTTGCACTGCTCTAGTCAAAACAATGTTATTGTGTCTTAACTACTCAAGTCACTCAAGTTACTACAAATTGTACCCTGAACTACATTTGGTGATTCATTACCAACTAACCAAGGAGTCAGGCAACTATTCTTAATTTTGAATTATATTGTTACAGGGGTAGCTACGGGCAAGCTTAGCTTCCAGATGTAGAGAACTCACGAGAGGTACACAACCTTAATATAGGTTCGTTATCAACAATAAAATTAAAGTTAAAGAATTCGTTTGAAGAATTTAATACAAAGAACAAAAATTAAAGAAACGTTTACAAAATTTTGACTAGAATTGACAAGTAAGAAAACAAACAAAACTACGTACGACATCGCCCTGTTGAGCCTGATACATGGAACAGGTCAGGTCGTCATTGCGAACCCTGGTGACGACAGGCCCATCTTATATCAGGCTGCTGTACAAATACAAAATTCAGCACCTTTGATTGAAATTTACGTTAAGGACACAAATACTTATCTCATCAAAAGAACTGTAAACTTACATGAAAAAAAAACTGGAGTGACGATTACAAAATAAAATTGTGTTATAAATAAAGTTCTACTACCCAGTAAATGTTTCAGTACAGTTGGTTTTTTAGTCGTTTTATCTAACAAACATTTTGTTTTCTTCTAAGAATGTCTTGTGTCATAATTAAAATTTCTTATCTGACCGTGGTAGTGCTGTCCAAGTCAGACCCCTGGTAAGTTGTTTGGTCGAGGAGCCCCAAAACCACCAAGGAGCCCCGTGAAGACGATACAACAGATTCATACATACGTCCCACGGGTTACCAAGGCGCTGGCGGTCTCTTCAACCGCTTCCTTGCCACAGGGTCGACGACACAGTACACCACTTCACCCACAGTACCTCCTACAACGAAACAGATAGCATAAACAGTGTGCCAGTACAAGATGTTACATAACACTCTGAAAAGAAAAACATTGGCATTAAACATTCCTAACACAACTCAATTCATAGAGGAGAGGTTGAGCACCACCTTATCAACAATGCAAACAATGCTTATAGAAACTCAAATACAATAACTATCTAAAAGAATTAATTTTTCATGTTAAACACAATGCACTTTGAAAACAATCGTCACTATTTAATCCACCACTGAGAAAGAGTAAACAGGAAATAAACAAGATTAATTATCATGGAAAGGAAAAAAAAATGTTCATTCACTGTGTAGCAGCAGTCAGGTAATCAGGGAAAATGTAATCTGTGTTGCCACCTCTTCTTCCTCGGCGAGAACCTCTGTAGAAACCTTCCAGACCTCCTACATGGAGAACCTGCCAGGGTGAGGGGCCAGTACCCTGCGTTTCACGGTACAACTATCACCTCGAGACCCTGCGTCGAGTCACGAACCCAGGCGTCACTGCCTGGAGGACCTGTTCGCTCCTTATGGAGACAGCACAACATGCCATCAACCAGGACACATCAACTCGTCACGTCTCTTCACCAGGGTGTTGAAACTAGGTCGCTTCTTGAACTAGCCAAACTGTCATTTACGTTAGCGAATTGATTTCTTCTTAATGCGCCCCAATAGTTCTTTAAGTCTGGCACTCAGGAGTCCACGGCATAACAGTTAATTTCCAAGCCACGCCTGTGCGGTGTCTTCCCTAAGCATTTAGTCTTTAAGGACGTCGTCTTCCACGCCACATCTCTTCGAAGGTCAGGCAAGGACAACAAACATGGAAGGAAAAGGATAAGCAATTGATGGGACGTTTCCCTTTCGTCAGTAACCCTACCAATCCTAACCTTATCTAAGGGTACAAACTAAATAATTCCTCTCAGTTAACCTTAAAATAATCATTAAATTTTAATATTGGCTAAACCTTTCCTGTGATATTTTTATGTTATTATTTTCTTTTCTATGGCATCATACCATTTGTCATAAACAAAACAAAAGTGAATTTTCAATTAAACTTATTTGTTCTTTCACAATTTACATCGCAGTTAAACCTCTACAAAAACTTCAACTTTGCGCTAACTAACAATAAATAACATTCAACTTTCCCTTTAAAATATCTCTACAATAAGACCAGTTTTTCAAACACGCTACTCAATATACCCTATATGTTAATGTTAAACTCTGTAATCAAACAAAAGCAGTTACAGGCTAACCAATTTTTATCTGCTAAACAAGATTCTACAAACTCTACAACATTTCTGACATTTTCTCAAGTCAATAGCTACAGACGTACTAACAGTTTAAAAACAGACAATTGCAAGTGTCTTTTCACGTAATGATCTCTCTTTTCGCCTCCACCACTCTCCCAAAATCGGAAGAGAAAAAGAAATTTCTCCTGCTCAAAATCAAATTCTGTACGTATAGGTCAGTCATAATTATTTCTCGACACAACCTTGTCATAGGTCCGGAGCAGCTGCAGACAAGGCGTTGTGGTCTGAAGGTCGTAGATCTCCAGGGCTGGACATTGGCTTAGAGCATGACTTCACCCACTGACGTACACATGGCATCACCACACACTTCCTCATAACCACAACTGTTCTCCTGCAACACTCCTCAAGAAAAATAAATTAATCTCCGGCTGATACATTATGTTTACTACAAAAACAACATAAAAATACACAAAAAAATAACACTGTGTACAGAAATTCAGGCCTCTAATAGTTAATTCTCTATATTTATATAATTTCAAAGGCTTTCATAAGGAAGGACACTTATTTCCATGCCTCAAGGACACGTGATTCCGGTGCATACACTCTCAGTCAAGGCCGCTCTCCTCGTAACATACTCGGCAGTTCTCTCTTATTCTCTTTCTCCCTGCCAGACTCTGCTGTCATCTGGCCGTACGTTACTCCTTCCCAGCTGGCCACACTTACACACTTCGCGACTCACCGGGTTCGAGACCCGCTGTAGAAAAGAAGTGGTACCTACGTTCTCAAGTTTGGGGCCATCCAGAACTGATTTAAATTAGTTTAATAAAATTTACGTTTAGCTGACGGGGTCATGAATTTTCTGAACGTCTCTTTCACTATTCTGACTCAATTTAACTTACTTCCAGGCACTCTCGGGTAATCCTTACATTTTCTCTAGCATTTTTCTACGGGGTTTTGCATTCCTTCTCCCATTTTCCTCAACGACCTAACATTTTCGGGAGGGGGGTTTAATTTTTGTGCCTATCCAGCAACAAACATGTCCCATATTGTGTATCAAATGATATGGTGGCGTTGTATTTAGATTAAAAGTCACGCCCCAGTATTATTCCAGTTATGGGAGCCGCAACAGTGTTGTGTTGATAACACGTTTTACCAAGGGGGAACCATAAATTTACGGACTTATTAGTTTGTAACTCGTGTCCCATAACACCAACATTTTGTTCAGAGTCGTCTCTTTCTTATACTGTTCAGGTATCAGGTTCTCATCAACTAGGGACACAGCCGCTCCACTATCAATAAAAATGGGTACCTCCTGCTTGAATACACGGGACTTAAATACCGGTACACCATCTGTGATTTCCAGGGCTATTTTCATTTGGTCCGTTTTCTTGATTACAGACTGTTCCTCTACCTTATTTCCGCCATTGAGGCATTCTTCGGCGGTTTTACATTCACGGCGTACGTGACCTGAGTGGTGACATCTATAACATACAGGAGCACGGTTTTCAGCGTCCCACCATGAGCGTTGTACACCCCTATTCCGCTCCTGCAGGTCTCTGGCCGAGTACGCCCGTTTCCACTCCCGTGTACACCCCTGCGCCGTCGACAAATTCTTAGTCGACGCCTGTGTTGACAACTCCTCCTGACGCCGACTTTGTACTTGCCCGTCTCCGCTCGTTTGTCCACCTTTACCTGAGCATGCAGCGAAGTTACTTCCTTGGCTAATTATTTTAACTGCCGCTGTAGAGCGTCTATTGTTCTACAAAGTTGAATGTATCTTTCCTGCTCCGCAACGCTCGAACCTGAGACTAAACGTGCACCACGTACCGGCATTGGGCTAGACTCTACTTCCATTGATCGCCTAATTTTTGCGTACCAAAATCCTGCCTCTGCCTTCCTTATATTCGTTTGCAACTGGTTTAGCGAAGAGTTGTCAAACAACACCACCTGCTCTAACGTTAGTGGTTGTAAACCCCTTAAAACAAATTTTACTTTATCTTCGTCTTTCATACCTGGATCAAATTTTTTGCACAAATACAGCACATCGTAAACGAATTCCTGAATGCTCTCTGTTTCACCTTGTTTATGGGCAAGCAATTTAATCTCTATCTTTTCCTGTTGACACACCGGCTCAAACGCAGCACGTAACCCCTCAGTCAGACCTTCTAATGTATTCAACTCGCCTAGCGAATTTTCTTGGCATTCGTACCATTTTAGAGCTACTCCTGTCATAACTGTCGGAAAACAGGCTATACATTTACTTTCGTTCCAACCATTTGCCTTGGCTGCCTTCTTAAACTTACTGACGAAGCCATCCACATCCTCTCCTAATGCACCTGAAAATGTTCCTGGTTCTACAAACCAGCTTCCACCCTCTACCTTAACCTCCGGCATCTTTGAAATTTATACGACTCCTACTAAGATGTACAGCTAAGTTTAAACGTAATCGTAACTCCGGGGCACGGCTGACAAACACAACAATTACCTAATTTCCGAGGTAACACCTCCGTCGGTTTTATTTGCTAGCCTTAATTATTACTACCCTACTCCACCTTCGACCAGAAAGGATAATAAAATATTTTTTTATTATTTTTTAAAACATTAACCAGAAACTTTAATCAAAAGTGGCTTAACACACTGAATTTTAAATACAACCTAATTAAGGGAACGTTACCCGGGGCCTCTAACCAAATTATGTTATGGGGGTAGCTAAGGGCCTGCTTAGCTTCCAGATGTAGAGAACTCATGAGAGGTACACAACCTTAATATAGGTTCGTTATCAACAATAAAATTAAAGTTAAAGAATTCGTTTAAAGAATTTAATACAAAAAACAAAAATCAAAGAAACGTTTACAAAATTTTGATTAGAATTGACAAGTAAGAAAACAAACAAAACTACTTACGACATCGTCCTATTGAGCCTGATACATGGAACAGGTCAGGTTGTCATTGCGAACCCTGGTCACGACAGGCCCATTCCATTCACTGTTAGTAATTTTAATGATTTTTCCTGGTTTGCTTTTAAGCGTCACTGGAGTACAGATATTTCCACTTGAATTAATAATTTCTTTCATTGTGTGATGGAACTAACCGGAAATACATATGTTGAAATCACTCATACGAGTTGTGATTCGTTCCAACCATAGCGAGTACTACGTTAGGACGTGTCCGACGTATGTTACTACGTAAACCTCCAAACTACATACATTAATTATCAAATATTTATATTTCAAGTATCTCTACATTTCACTAAATAATACATTTTGAAATTAGTTTTGTTTTCTTTGCACGGAATGGACGACTTAGCCATTAGCATTTGCACACTGAAATATGGGTAGAATCAGCTACTTTTCCATTTCTGCGACACAAGTACAGTTGCTGTTATTAAACTTAAATCACCTAACAATGTTTAAAATCTACTAAATCTCTAGTTTTATTTTCCAGACGTGTCGGACTGTTTACAATGACAGTGCAAGTATTTAGATCATTTATATGTCTCGTATCGTCACTCCATACGGTCTCAAGGTAGGGGGTATTTCCAAATCAAAAAATAAATAAATAAAGTTAACTTACGTGTTCCGATAGCCTGTCTTCATACTCTGTTCTAGCGCGCACCTTCCCACTGCCTCTGACCGATGATAACGACCCCAGGGGAAGGGCAGATCCCCCTTTTAAAGCTCATGCCCTGCTTAGCCTGCATTTTGCCTGAGGCGATGACTCCAGTGCAGTGCTCCCGACTTGTGGAAACATAACTGCCCGGGCCTTCGGTTAAATCTCCACGACCAGTAGCAATCCACAAGGACCATGCCAAAACACGAAATATGAAACCAATAATTTCCAGAAATTTCGAATTTACGTGACATTTGGACTAAAAATTAGGGCCTCATAAAAATCAAACGTAACAATATGAAGTATTGGCTAGTGAATTTTTTGAATTGTTAAATCTTTAGTGCTCACTTTATCCAGAAGAGCCAAACATTCTTAGGTAAACATGGAACTTATTTGAGCACTGTAAGTTAGGCCTCTGTGCAGCGTTGCAATGGTAGAAGGGTAATGTAAGAAAGAAAAGAAATTAAAAGAACCTTCATGAAAGTGTATGGGCATCAGTACTCTCAGTATGTACAACTTTACACACTCTTTTGGGAGAAGAATGTTTGCCTAACCTTTCAGACAGATCTTCGAAAAAACAAAGAAGTTATATGTAAGCGCTGGGCAGGCGGAGTACCTTATGTTACAGAGGTACACTTTCTAAGCATACTAATGGTAGTATAAGATTAAAGGGTACCTAGAATACCAAAAAATAATTATGTGCAATTGCTACAACTGCACATTTAGAGCCAATTTTGAGCAAAATACACTAATTTGTAAGCCACTTTTAAAAAAGTATTTTGATAAAATACAAGCACGTTGAACTAAGAGTATTTTAAATTACAACAAAAAAATTACAAGGTCCTGTAGAGCGTCAAGCCATGAAATCAATAAAGCCGCACTGCAAAAGGCAAAAGAAATTAACCACTTCACCAAATTACTCGTGACTTTGTGAAGCCGTTATGTTGACTCCATACTGGGCTGATCCTGTTAAATTAATGGTATATTTGGAGATTATAATGTTGTCACTGGGCACCATAGTATAGTTAACAGTCTTTTTGATAATTGTGTGTCATTACCTTGAGTTTGAGGTAATGCACAGCTTGCAGATAAATCTGTGCAGCAGTTTTATGGTGAGCCATGGCAGCAACCACGACTCCCAAAGGCTGATGGTCTCTTTACTATCCAGCTCCCAAAGGCCTTCCTAAAGGCGCAATGGACCTATCCCAAAAGTGGCGCAAGTCTCAACCATGTCAACCAACAAATTCTTATAGCGGGTTAGTGAACAAAGGACTTGAACATTCTCGAGCAAAGAAAAAGGATACATTTCTGGTTTCAAACTTGTATACTGTATTACTAACTCAATTTCACAGCTCATACATTTACAGTTCACAAATACA
The DNA here is from genome assembly GCA_003012365.1 of Medauroidea extradentata. Taxonomy (NCBI): domain Eukaryota; kingdom Metazoa; phylum Arthropoda; class Insecta; order Phasmatodea; family Phasmatidae; genus Medauroidea; species Medauroidea extradentata. Next base: position 12,211 of record PNEQ01133965.1, read on the forward strand.
AACGCGCATAACACTGTTATTTAAGAGAATCTTCGGCTATAACACACCTCTTAAGTAGGTCGTAACAAGACCTTTTCAATATATGACTAATTTTGACATGTGCTCAGCCACCTAAATTGCCTCACTTTCGTTACACAACTCGTCAAGCACCCTATCTAGTATAGGGAATAACACTCGGGATCCTATTGCTTATTTCGCCCTTTTAGTTCCCACCTTCACGCCTCTGAAGATCCAAAAGGCATTGTAAAGTTTACCCAAAACACCCTTATGCCCTCACACTGGCAATTAAATGTCCAGTAGCTGTCTCTTCCGGGCTTCCCAAAACTCTGAATCGGCGAAGGCAGAACTATAGTCTCGTTGCAACCAGGTTTACTCACCGAGGTTCCGATGGGCCCGAACAGACGGAGGCACACTCACCAGGCGCTGAGGAGTAAACATCCGCCCATAAACCTGCTAGGCCTGTCAGCCGACATTGCCCATGTCGGTCGACGTCACAGAACACTCCAACATGCCATGCCGGTGTTGTCTGCCCGCGGCAACACTTACTCACTACCAAGAACTATAGGTCTTAACAGCTCGGTATTCAACCCGAGAGTGCACTCTCCACCGCACGCGCCTTCACACAGCAGCTCCGCCTCCACACAGCAGCTCGCCCCACCCCTCCTTTTACCTACAGCGCCCCTGCCGGCGGCCGACGGGACTAAACCCCCCTCCATGGCCAGTGGAGTGGCAGGTCCGGCGTGAAAGAGAAGGCAAAAGCACCGTCAACCGGGGCAAAACCCCTCAGCGAGGTGGCCAAAGCCAACCACCATTCTAAACACAAGGGAATGAAAGAAACAGCCTAACCTATGGAGGTAGCATTGTCCAAAAACAAGGGCACAAACACAAAATTATACAACACAAACCCCTTAATAAACAAGGGAGGTTGCTCAATTGAACACATAGGTGTTCTTCCACATTCCTTGTCTAAAGGTCCTATCAAACAATCAAAATTTGCTTCAATTTTCTTTCACATTTATTGAATTCAATTCCTTGAATGTTATGTGATGCCTTGCTGATGTCATACCGACAGCCATTTTGTCTTTCAATTTATTGAATGTCATAAATTTCGTCAATGTGTTCGTTTCGTACATGTTTGAAATTTTCTTGAATCAAAATACGTATTTAAAAACAGAAAGGAAGTTTTCCTTAACATTATTAATTAAAATAACTTATTCATTGTATATTTTGTATGTGAAATATATTGTATTAAAAATAATTAAGAGCATTATTTTTATTGTAAATAACATATACAAAAATAATAAAAAAATGTTGTTGGCTAAACCAAATATTTTTGTCTCGTGTAGGGTTAGTAGATAATTAAAATACCTACATTATTTCTGTACCTTGGAGGCATAAGACACTATGTCACAAAATTCATATTTTTTGGGAGAGCAGTTTGAAGAGTGAATCCAGCTGTTTTTGGACACAGCACTGACTTTGTGTTGTATGCCACTAAGTTACAAAGGACTTAAAATTATGTTAATGTTTGTGTTGAAAAGTGTATTTTGATAATAAGTGTACGTGGTGTCCTTATGCCTTCGAGGTACAGACTTATTTTGTACATCATTTGTTTATAAATTGTGTGATAACTGTTCACCGGATCGCGTCCAATGTAAACCTGATGTCCTTCTTCCACCTGCAGATCAAATCCTCTCAATGACTCCTTATCTTCTCTTCCAGGTGTCATATGGTGTCCTTGCAGAATTTTCATTGCTTGCTCTAACAGGCTCATTCTCTGGTGTTCTATAGACCCTGGTTCTCTTCCTAGTGCTCCTTCAGTTACCTTACTCTTCTTCTCTGGTCTCTTTAAAAGCTGGTCAATGTGGCATCTGCATGTCCAACCATTACTGTCTGACACTACATACGTTAATGGTCCTTCTGTTGCCTTTACCACACCTTGGCACCATTTCTTCCCTTCCTTATACAGCTGATACAACACCTGGTCTCCCACTGCGAAAGTTCTCACCCGTTCCGGACGTCTCCACTTTTGCTGGTTCTCATGCTCCCTTGGCTTGATTTGGTCCAGTGTTGTGCGTAGTTCTCTACCCATCAGCATTTCTGCTGGAGACCTGTTGGTGGCTGTACTTGGCGTAGAACGCAAAGCAAACAGCATACGAGCCAATTTTGTCTGCCAGTCTCCCCCTAACTGTTTCTATAATTTGCCCTTAATGGTCTACACCATTCTCTCTGCTTGCCCACTGGTAGATTGACGGAATGGCGTTGTTCGAATTAATCGTTTTCCATTTCTAGAAAGAAAAGTTTTCATCTACTCCGACATGAATGCTGTACCATTATCAGAGACAATAAAATGTGGCAGGCCGTGAGAGCTGAATATATCTCTTAGTTCTCTAATGACAGAAGCAGAGGTCATTGAGTTTACCTTTCTCACTTCTGGCCACTTTGAATAAGAATCCACCACTATGAGGAACACTTGCCCTTGGAAAGGACTAAAAAAATTCATATGCACTCTTACCCAAGGTTTTGTTTCTGGAACCCAAGTGCTATCTTTCACTTGGGGGGAATTGGCCAACTGCTGCTGGCATTGCACATATTAACCAACTGTCAATTCAATATCAGCATCCATTTTGAGCCACCACATGTAGCTGTGAGCTAATGCTTTGGACCTCACAATTCCATCATGAGTTGCATGGAGTACTTGCAGAAGCTGTGCTCTTAGGATGATGGGATAATCACCCTATTCCCCCACAACACACATCCTTTGTACGCAGACAACTCATCTTTGCGCACAAAGTAAGGGTGGAGCTCCACTGGGACATTATCATCCATCCAACCATGACACGTACTATGTTTCACCTCAGCCAATATGGGGTCTTCTTTCGTTTCTCGTGCAATTTTATCAGCCTCCACAGGTAGCTCTGGCAGTGCTTCCAGCATCAAAACATATCCAACCACTGGGACGTTGAAATTCTCTGACTGCAAGGGCAACTTACTTAATGCATCAGCATGACTAATTTTGGTGCGTGCTCTGTACTGTAAGCGATAGTCAAACATGGCGAGCCATAGACTCCAACGTAATAACCTAGGGGACAGGATATCTGGTGTCTGTCTGGATGGATCGAGAAGACGTAGCAAGGGCTTATGGTCGTTAACAATTATAAAATGTTGTGCCGTCACGTACTGTTGGAATTTAGTTACCCGAAACATAATGGCTAATGCCTCTTTGTCTTGTTGGGAATAGTTCCTTTCTTGCTTATGCAAGGTTCTAGACCCAAATGCAACTGGTGCTTCTCTGCCATCTTCCATCACATGGGCTAGCACTGCCCCCACCCCATATTCTGATGCGTCACACGTCAAAATAAATGGCGTTTGTGGGTCATAGTGTGAGGGCACCATGTTTTACTGGAGCAATGACTTTCCTTGTTGGAAGGCCTCCTCATGCTTGTGGGTCCACTCCCAAGACTTCCCAAAATCCAACAATAGGTGCAGGGGTTCTAGAACTGAAGCTTTATCCTTCAAAAATCTCTCATAAAAATTCAGAAGCCGTAAAAATGATTTTAACTCTTTCCGTGATGTTGGTGCTGTGACCCTATAAACGGCTTCCACCTTTCCCTCTGTAGGATGCACCCCATGTGTGTCAATTCGATACCCCAAAAACACAACACTTTTTGCTGAAAACTTACATTTTGCCTTCTTTAATCTCAGCCCTGCCTTGTCATTTCTTGCCAGAACCTCACTAACCCTTTTCTAATGTTTCTCTACATTACTTCCAGTAATTAGAATATCATCGATCAACACAACTACCCCAGGAATTCCTGCTAACATTTCCATTTGTTGCTGAAAAATTGCTGGGCCATTGCTAACTCCAAAAGGCATACACTTCACTTGGAACAACCCCTTCATTGTATTGATCGTTAATACCTTGGAAGTGGCTTCATCCACAGAGAGCTGTAGATATGCTTTTTTCAGGTCCAACTTTGTAAATATGATCCCACCAGGCAGGTTCGCAAATGCTTAATTAATTTTGGGTAAAGGATAAATGCTAGTGTTACAAACATTGTTGACCGTGCATTTGTAGTCCCCACATATGCTGACTGTTCCATCAGCTTTTCGAAGTGGTACAATAGGAGTGGCCCATGCAGAAAATGTCACAGATACTAAAACACCTCTTTCCACTAACCTGTCAATTTCCATGCTGACGCTGTCTCATAGAGCAAAGACCACAGAATATGAGATTTGCAACAGCTTGTAGATCCATTGTGACTGGAGGTCCCACATACTGGCCCAACTCTGCATTGTCAAATACTGATATGTGTTGTCTAATCCTATTTGTTACTTCATCTTTAGTCACTCTATACACCCCCTGCACATATATTCCCAGAGGCTCGATCGAGTTCCTGCCTAACAACAAACTGGGTCCCTGGCCATCTGCTACTAATAGAGGTAACATAGCTTCTGTTTTTTTTTTTGTTTTAGCTTCTGCTTCTAAGAACCCCAATACCTTCAGTTTTTCTTGAGACCATATCTAAAGCACTTACCTTGACGCATGCTCGTAGCATCTTGAGCTGTGAAGCAGCCGCCTCATCCTGCCCGTTCCATATTCCCACACCCATTGTTAATCCGTCCGACCTTTATTACTCCAGCACACGTTAGTGCACTCTAACCTAACACCAAGTATTTCATATAAAGCCTGCCATACCTTTCCTTAGCTATCCTTCATTCACAAAAAGCCTGGGCAAGGATACTTTAACGTATTTTTCCTACGAGACGTCTTGCCGCCTGTAGACACGTCACCCGCAGCACAGAAGACCACAGAGGAGGGAAGGACTACCCCCTCGTGCCCGAGCCATCTCTCATTAGGCAAGCGGCCGGCCAATCACCACAGACCGCCCGAGAAGGGTATAAAAGAGGGAGTACAAGCCACTGAAGTCAGTCGCGTTCACTCGCCACTCGGTAGCAGTTCAGCTGTAACCAACCTACAGCTCCAGGCTTGGAAGACCAGCGACCGCCAGACCCCTTCCAGAAGAGCCAGCTGTCTCATCGCTCAGTACAGTCACGTCCTACTTGCCACTTCTGAGCAGTTCGTCTTCGAGTAGCAACCTGTTTGCTACTCTCTCTGAGAAGTACCCCTGCTTTCACTAAAAGGTTCAGCTGCAGTAGATTTCTCTACCCTCATCGCTACTACAGGCCCAGAAGATCAGTGACCACAGAATCCCTTCCAGAAGCGCCCATCACGACAGTGAGAGCCTTCTATGCCAGCTGTCCAGCTTCGCCAACCAAGAGCTGCTTTTCGAGGGGTCGTCACCTGCATCAATGACTCTCCCCACGGAAGCTAGTGCTCTTCGGTTCCTTCCTACACGTCCTTCAGGCATTTTAGGCACAGAGTGTTTCCGTTTCCATTATTGGCGCATGCCAATAAACAATGCAGCAACACCATTCCTTTCTTTTCTTCACTCGCCATACCTTCCATTGTTGACAAACCCATCCGCCTGCAAGACACATGTGACCCCTGTATCCTAAAGGATCACAACGGGATTTTGATATCGGGTCGCCATAATCATCCTACGACTGGGAGGAGGCGATTTTCTACATTACGCCCTCTGGAGATAGCACGACTACACTGTGCTCTTTCCGAGCGGTGTCGGGTTTTGTCTTGGCTGGGAGAGGTGAAAAGGCATAGAGACGTGCTGAGGCGCACTTCTTGTGCTCCTCTACAAGTCCGCCTGCCCAGCACCAACAATAGTGCCGCCGCATTAAGGCTTTACATGCCACAACAGGTGATCCTACGAGATATAATTTACCAACAATCAGCTAGCCTTATAATTACATCTTCATCTGAGCCACAGTCAGGCTATGCCTAAGAGGTCAGGTAGGAAGTTGAGGGCCCGACTGGAGTTCGCCAAGTTGGTATAAATGGCACTGGAGGTTAGGGATCCTGAGTCAGGGGTATATTGGATTCAGAGGAATGTTTCCGCCGCCGCTTGATGAGGCACACCACTCAACGGCCACACCATTGTCCGGCTGGCATTACGGTCACCTGGTGGATCAGCCTTCCTTAGCACCCCCTCCTCAATACCCGTTTCCGTCTCAACCCCATCCTTGCCTTGTCCACCCCATCCGACGCAACTCCTAACCTCGGCACTTCCGTGCTATCCTGTCCAAGGAATCAGCACCCCATTGTTGCCACTTCCTCCCTTCTACCTTCGGCTACACCTACTGTGGAAGCGCAACCTCCAGTGCAGCGCTAGTTTCCCTCACTGTAATAGCCTTTTACGAGGTGGGGAGAGTCCGACGAGGAAGATGGCGGTCGACGCTTCGGGAATGCATCCTGGGAGTGGAGCACGCTGCCACCTAGCCATCGCGCCCTCACCGACAGACTTCCCGTTTCCCACCAGACGCGTGTGGCTTTCACTGCCAAGCACCACGTCAACCGCTCTTTCTGCAGTGGTGGTTGCTCTGGCCACAGTTTCTTGAATATTTCCCTGCTAATGATTGTATGGCCAGCCCCTGTGTTTACTTCCATAACACGTCGCTTGCCATTCAACAGCAGTTCCATTAACACTGATTTGGGTTGGGGATGTGCACTTGTTTTATACAAACTATATACCTGTGATTCTTCCAGGTCGTCTGGCTCTAGATGTTCTGCCATATTGTGTGTCCTACTTTTCATTTCCTTAGATCCTTGGGATTTTTTTTTTCCTTCATGGCCCCTTTCTTTTTTGTAATGGCATGCTCGTTCCAAATGACCTGGCTTGGAGCAAAAATTGCAAACTGTTCGGCGATGCCTGCACTGCTCTGGTCGATGTTTTCCATTGCATCTCCAGCAGACTCCTTCATCCTGTGTGGATTTAACTTTCTCAGATACTTGTTCTGACCGGGACGCCATCTTGTGACCACTCACTGCATGCCAACTTGTTTATTGTTTCTGCAGCCTCTTCCACTCAGTCACATTACGGCCAGCCGTTTCTGCGGCCGTAGCCATGTCCAGTGCTTCCTTAAATGTTAACTTCGATTTTGCCAACAATGAATGCTGCAATGCCTTATCTTGCACCCCACGTACCCAGCGATTCCGTAGCATCCTTTCCAGGTCGATGAAGTTACAATGTGATGGTAATCGCTTAACTCAGCTACATACTGCGCAACTGACTCTCCTTCCCCCTGGTCTCTCTTATGAAACATGAAGGTTTCCACTATTTCACTGGGCTTGGGATTGAAATGGTTTGTTAGTAGTTCCAACACCTCGGTCAATGGTACTTCCAGTGTTGACTTCGGGGCTATTAATGACGTTACCAAATCATACACTTCTGCTCTACACAAAATATTGCCAGTTTCTCCTCATCCTTTACTATTTTGTTCGCCAAAAAATAAAATTGCAATTGTTCTGAATACGTCCTCCACGTATCCCGGCCCGGAACAAATTCGCCGAACGACGGAAAGAGCGTCATTACCACTATTTCCACGTTGCACCGTCACACCGCAATCATTTACACACGGAAATTCCGATTTTCTCGTCGCTAATGTTATATGCTAACTGGATCGCGTCCAATGTAAACAATTTGGTACCGCCGCCATTACTCCACTAGTTTACAACAACCTGTCTGCCCAACCTAACCTTCTTCCCGTCTACACAACATCCAGTGTGTCCAACCTAACATTGTCCAAAATACCTTTACCCTTTACATACACACACACTATACATAACAGTTTTTTAAATGTTTGTTGAACCAAATTTCTTGAATTGTCATGCTATTCAATAAATATTTGATTGTGTGAAATGGTCTTAAGCCGTTCTGTTGAGAAAGCACCACTTACTTTCCCTTTTGTGTGAATATCTTCTTTAGAGACGATGCTGATTCTTTATTCGTGCAAACTCTGAACAAGCTACTGGATATTATCTGTTGCAGACAAGCCAACACACCCATTTTGTTAGCAGGAGTTGTGTGTGTTAAATGTGTACTTCATCAATAAAATTTGGCTGTTAAATTTATAGTTGGCTGTATGTAGTTAGTTTCTAATTCTGCTGTTACATGTGTTTCCTTTGCAAAGTTAAGCTGAACATTTTTGTTTTAGGGCCTCACAGCTTTACTGGAGAAAATTCGTGTGAATTCCAGGTGCATGGTGGACCAGCAGTTGTTGCAGCAGTTCTAGATGCCTTAGGAAAATTGAATGGCTTTCAGCCTGCTGAACCAGGTATATGTATAAATTTAAGTAGTGCCTACATAACTACTGTAACGTGTTTCATGTTTTTTGATTGAGGTTCATTGCAAACAAAAATTAAAAGAAGTCACTTACTTCAGTGTTACTGCCAGAATGTGTACGTGGTATGCCTGGTATTTGAAAATTCAATTGCTTCCTCTGGAATGTGAAGGTTTTGAAACATAATTGTTGTATGTTTCTTGAAACGAATTTGCAAAATTAAAAAAAAACAGCAATCCTTGACAATACGCCAAATTTCTTAGCAAAAAAATTTCATTGATTAACAATCTTTGATGCCGATATCTCTTACTTTCAGTTGTGGTGCAAGAGATCACGCGCAACAAACTCATCATTCCGGATAAATGTTCTTTCATAAAGTTGGCAAATTAAATATCAAGGATTACTGTTTTTATAGTTTTTCTATACTGACTTTTAAAAGTGTAGATCTCAACTGTAGAACTCAGCACTTACTTTCCGACCACACCCTCTTAAGCCCTTGTATCTAGTTTAATATTTACAAAATAGTTGGGTTCATCACCTTTAGTTTGCAGTACTACTGTGTATCCCATACATTTCAGAGACTTTCAGTACTTTTGTCTAAGTTATTTACAGTACTTGGTTCCTCATTATGTGATTTAACAACCCCTTTTTCATTATACTGTAGGTTTCCACTTAGAACAGTTGTATAAACACTCACCTTACAGGCTAAATTGCCATTGTGTACAGCTATGTAAACATCTCCTGACACATTAGATTAAGGTAAACCACCCAGGATTCAATAGCTTTCTGGTGTTTGATAGTTTTGTTGTAAATGCTAAAAGGTTTCTACCCTACAATAAGTTAGCCTTATTCTCATGTACATTACTGGGCGAGAGATGCCGTCCTTCACTCGAGTCGCCATGACCTCCACTACTTGAGTCAGGGATATAACATCTCTCTCCTCTTATTTATTTATTTTTTCTCTAGTTTACAACTCACTATTAATGATGTACGTATATACACTTACATATTAATTTAACCAAATCCTGCTAAACTATCATAGGCATTAGCATAATATCTCCAAAAGTACGTACTTTGCAAAATTGTTTCTTAAGATTTATGTGATAACACATTTTTGCAGGATCCTTACAACATACACTTAGCAAACTGTATATATAACAACACATAAATAACACGCATTAAACATATTTTCGCAAAATTTTTACATCCAACACTTAAACATTATTTACACCCTGCAGATATTTAAGATCTACAACAGTCAGCCATCCATCTAGGTGGCACCCTGTTCCTACTCGACTGACATTCTCCAGTGACTTCCTCCTCACAATGGTCAGTCCTAATACCCTTATCGGCATTGTCCCACCCACGCCACTCCAATTGACAGTCTGAATCACTGTCGTTGGGAAAACCAGATTCCTGTTCCTTCATTATCTCTGCTGGTAAATTGGCTGGCATGCCTTCCCTACACCAGACCTCCTCCCTGACTTTGCCGGCTGGTGCTGATACCAAATGTTGCCAATTACGTCTATATGTGCTTCCCCCTGCCTGGACTAGGTACGATCTTGGCATAGCCAGGTCAGTCGGTGTACCTGACACTGACCCTCATGCCCACAGATTAGGAATCCACACGCTGTCCCCTTTCCCAAGCAGAGACAGTTCTCGTACCCTATGCCGTTTATTGTACCACTGACTTTGGTGGTCCTTCCGTTGTGCAAATTTCTGCAGCACTACCTGTTGGTTTTTTGTCTGGGTAAGGGTCATACAAGGTATAGTGGTCAGAACTTTCCTACCGGGCATCATCTCTAGGGGAGATAGGCTGTAGCCCAGGGGTGCACTACGATATGCTAAAAGGGCCTTATTAACATCATCACATTTCTTTAGAAGTCGCTTAGCTGTTTTGACAGCTGCTTATGCACAGCTATTGGACTGGCTGAAATATGGACAACTTGGTTTATGAGAAAACCCATACTCCTTTGCAAACTGGTAGAATGAGCCCTTTAAGTAAGGTCTGTTGTCAGTCCTAACAACTTCTGGGATTCCAAATATCGCAAATACTGATTTGCATTTCTATATTATTGCTGCTTCTGTTAAACTAACCAATTCTATCAGTTCAAAATATCTTGAAGAATAGTCTGAAATGACTACAAGCCACTTCCCCCGACACTTCATTATATCTGCTCCTACTTTCTGTCAAGGGTAGTCTGGGACATTTTCTTTGATAAAAGGTTCCTTAGCACTATCCTTGTGTTCAATGCACACAGGGCAAATTTGGACTAGGGCCTCAAGTTGGGCATCGAGTCCCAACCACCAAACTGCCTTTCGAGCTCTAGCCTTGCATTTGGTGATACCTAAATGGCCCTTATGCAGTTGTTTTAAAATATACTGCTGCATCTGTGAAGGAATTATCAACCTTAAGCCTTTCATAAGCATTCCTTCACATTCACTAATGTTTAATCTATTTTGGTAATAAGGAAGGATCTCTTCTGGAACTTTGCGTTTGGGTGGCCACTGAGTAGCTATGTAGGCTCTTAACATTTGACAAATTCGGTCAGACTGCTGATTTTCTCTTATCTGATCGAGAATGGTTGGTGCCACTGACACATTTGCAACCGCCATTTTTACATGTGATGTTATATCAGCAGACAGTTCTTCGTGGGTCACAACTCCGTACAGTATTTAAAGACAGACAATCTGCTACCACTAATTGCTTACCTGGAGTATACAAGATAGTGTACTTGTACTTCATTAACCGTATTCTAAACCTTTGTAGCCTGGGTGTGAGTTTATCTATATTTTTGGGCATGAGTAACTGAACCACTGGCTTGTGATCCGTCTCAAGTATAACCTGAATCCCTAAGATGTATTCCTGAAATTTTTCGCAAGCCCAAGTCAAAGCTAAGGCTTCTTCTTCTATTTGGGCGTAACAACTTTCCATTTTAGACAATACTCGTGAGCCATAACACACCACGAATACCATCAACACCCTCTTGCAATAATGCACATCCCGAGCCATACAAAGAAATATCTGCGCTTACTATGAGCTTCTTGCTCATGTCAAAGTGGGCCAAACATGGTGCTGTTTGCAACAGCTCTTTAACATTCTCGAAAGCTCTCTGCTGTTCTGTACCCAAAATGTTTATCTGGTTTTCTTTCAGAAAGGCATTAAGTGGTTCCAATAGTTGACTTTTGTTGGGTATGAAGTTACAAACATAGTTAATCATGCCCAGGAAATACAACAATTCGGCTTTGTTTGTGAGTTCTGAACATTTACCAATGGAATTTACTCTGCTTGGATCAACTGCAATGCCTTCTGCTGTAACTTTATGACCCAAAAAGTTAACTTTCTTCACTCCAAACACACTTTTGGACATATTAATTGTGATACCCTCATCACTATACTTTTGTAACACATGATGCAGTGTTGCATCGTGTTGCTCAACAGTTTCTCCCACACAAGACGATTGTCAACATGATGAAGAACATTGGATATACCCTCTAATACCTCAGCAATTTTACAGCTAAAGAATTCTGGTGCAGCATTTAACCCAAATGGTAGTCGCTTATACATGAATCGCCCAATGGGTGTAAGAAATGTGGTAAGAGGCTGACTGTTTTCGCTAAGGGGTACCTGATAAAACCCTGAATTTGCATCTATTTTACTAAAGATTTTTGCACCCTTAAGTTGTGATAAAGTGTACTGAACCTTGTGTATTGGGAACACAGCCCGCTCAACATATTTGTTTAATTCAGTGAAATCGCAGCAGACTCTCCCTCCCTCGCCCTTAGCCACTGCTACCATGGGGGCACAAAACTGCGTAGAAAAGTCAACCGGGGTTATAACATCAAGCTTGACCATCCTATTCAATTCCTGTTTAACTTTTTCCAACATTGGTATTGTAACGATCCTTGGAGTTGTCAATGCAAATGGCTTAGCCCCTTGCACCAAATGTATCTCCATTTCTTTTTCAATTTTTCCCAAATCTTGACATACCTTAAGAAATTCCAATTCAACGCTCACACGATTTACAATTTGAACAACATTTAATGCTTGGAGAGCATCTTTTCCTAGCAGCGGGCTGCGTAATTTGTTGATGAAATACACTGTCACTTGTTTATCGTGGCTCTTGTAGCTGAATGTTAACTGTTTCAAACCCACTGTATCTAAAGCCTGACCATCTGGACCACAGATTTTACTGGCACAAGCTTGGAGAACAATGTTAGTGGACGCTAAAAATTCTGTTGGTCCGCAAGTAATATCTGCACCCGTATCAATGATGAAATCTATTACTCTACCCAGCTCCCTAACCTCAACCTTGGCTTGGAATGGATTAACTTGAGGAACCCGGGTACTTACAGTCTTACCAACATGTCCTACCACAAAGTCCAGACTGGCGTTTTGTTTGTCTGCAATTTCACCTACGTTGCGGACAGTACTTGTTCTGCACACTTTAGCATAGTGTCCCCTTCTGCCACACGAATGACTGTTTTGTGCTGGACACTTACCCTTACAATTTGAACGACCACACTGATCACATGTACTGGCCTGATCCATGGGCGAAAATCCCTTGCCTGCCTGGCCACCGTAGCGGTTGTAGGTTACTCTTGGTACGGACCGAATATCCCAGCTTTCTGACGACCTATCCCACCTTGGTTGGACTGCTGAATGAAGTTTAACCTCCTCACGCCGAGTCTCCAGCTACTGCTGCGACTGTCAAGACAGGAGCTCCACTTGGCGACACATGTTCACAGCATCTTGCAATATCACAGAACTCATAAGCTGCATTTTTTTGCTCAATGTAGCAACTTGCATACAGACAACGATGCTGTCACTTATCTACTCGCGTTGTATATTCCCGTACTCGCAATATTCGGCTAGGTTATCTAAAGCAGTGATAAATAAGGCAGTGATAAATTGTTCAGCAGGTTTGCCAGGCTGCTGAACTTGCGAGTTGAATTCAAACTGCTCAAATATCACGTTGACACGAGGTTGGAAATGCTTATCGAAAGCTTGCACTAATGCGTCGTATGTCCATCCTGATGTTGGTTTTTTCAAACGTAACAATGACGTCATCCGATCTTTCGCCGAGCAGATACAGGAGCAAATCCATTTTGTCAGCATCTTAGCAGCCTTCTTGTCCACTTAATCTGAGGTAACAAGTGAAACACACTTTCCACCGAAACCAAGCATTCGGATCGGTAAAATCAAGCGGGCCTGGTGGCTTGATGTGGTTGTGCATACGGAGATGTGATTTCTCGCCTTCCTCCATATCGCTTGGAGCCATCTTGAATCTGTTGCGGGCCGCTGCCGGTTGCTAATCGCCCCTCGTGACTGTCAATACTGCATACTCTAATTGACAAAGTGTCTTCGTTACGTCTCGTCGGAACAAGTTTTTTACCGGGTTTATTTGCTTGGACACTGCGAAATAAATGACTGTCAAAAGAAAACTAAAAATAAAAATAAGACAAGAAAACATAAATATGCAGAGTATGCTTTAGTCATCAGGATATATACACAACATGAAATTCCAAGTATGGAATATGGTCAGATAAAACAAGAAACAAACAGAAAATAAAAGAAATAACAAAAATATAAAAAAGAGACCTAAGTTGACATGCGATACAATGATGAGACGAAACAAAAACACAAGACAGAAATACAGCAAACGACACAACAATGAGACTAAACAAAACACAAAGATGTCGGACACAAACAGAAAAAACAACAAACAACACAAACGACGAGACAAAATAAAACACAGTAGTTTTTCAAAAAGTCAGTATGAACGACGTTTCGGGAACTGGAATCTGTTCCCGTCATCAGAAACAGAGAAGCCATCAGGAACCGTAGTTATTCCGTATGTTCAAGGTCTTTCTGAAAAAAATAATATGTCTAGGAAACAAATACGGATTTCAAACAGCATTCCAATCTAAAGCAACCATTAAAAGTATGGTTACCAGGGTAAAACCAGCAACAGAAAAACTACAAACATACAACTGCGTATATCAGTTTGTAGCATTGCAAGACAAGGGGTTTTTATTTTACGGGAAAATTTGTATTTTATATAACCTTAATTTTATAATATAATATGTAGAATTGTAACTTTTATTTCAGTGGTCTCGGTTCCGGAAGGGGAGGGTAGAAACACAGCTCTTTGTTTCTCATATGTTCTAGATAGGATGTAATGTTTATCGTTATGGCCAGGTGGCCGTGGTAGGAGGCAGTAGCTTTGTTTTCTTTTTGTGTTCTAATTTTTTCCGCGGGAGTTTTGGCGCCGTTTGTTGTTTTAATGCGTAGTTTTTGATTGGACCCTAGAGGGTTCTAGATAATGGAACGAATGACGAAGGTCACGCCACCGAGTACCAGCCAATGAAAGCACAGCATGTGGCGCCCCTTCGCCCTTCATTCTGGAAGGTTTTGCCTCAGCCATGTTTCAGAATACCGTATTCGCCCATGTACCACGCGCACCTTTTTTCCCGAATTAGAATGCCCAAAATGAGGGTGCGCGGCTTACATGGGTAATTTAACTTTGAAGTTCGTGCGCATGTGCGGGAGGGAGGCTTGGCAACGCTGCGGGGGTGGTGCGGCGGTGGAATGTGGATGTCTAGATGAGTGATCGCGGATAACTTACGAACTCACGTGTGCAGCTAATAGTGTTCTCTGCGTGTAACTGATTAGCGTACAGTTATCGTAGTGTTTACGTTGATAGTTCGGGCAATAAAAATGGCAAAACGATTGCGTTCATTTACAGTGGGAGAGAAACTGAAGGTGATAAAAGAAGCAGAAGAATTATGTTGAAAATTTTATGTTACTTTAGATTTCATTGTGGCAGAGGGTGAATAATTGGTATTTTTTATTTTGCTAATTGTTAAACCTTGACATTTGAAAATTCTGTAGTCAAGATGTCTGACGGGGAAACAAGTTTTAGGGGTTTTTCTGCAGAGGATGTATAGGGTAGGAATGATGAGAATACACAATTAGGGGATCAAGTTCATAGGTCGAATGAGGGAAACAAAAGTGAATTTGCACTAATATTGGAATTAGTTAAGGATCATTTTTCACACTTTCAGGCAGAACAGGATAAAAGACATGCAGAACAGGAGAAAAGACAAGCAGAACTGGATAAAAGATTTGCACAGTTTAGGGAAGAGATGGAGAGGTGGGATGTTATCAGTGAGGATTTAAAGCAAAGGGTTGTACAATGTGAGGGTGAGGTACAGAAGATAGTGAGCAAAGTACAGGCAAACAAAAATGTAATTAAAGATTGTGAGGTTAGGACAAAACTTGTTGAACAAAATTGTCAGAAATTACAAACTGTTGTAGAAAACATCAAAGTTCAGCACCATAAGTTACAGGATAATGTCAATGGGCAAGGGGAAAAAATTTCAACAAATACTAAAGAAATCGAACAATGTTGGATTCCAATTCATGAAAATGTTACGGACATACAGGGACTTGAAAGGCAGGTGCAGGAGACAGAAAGTAATTTTGAACAAAATGTAGAAAAACTATTTAGTCAGAGTCCAGTAATTGGTCAGCATCTGGAAAATATTAGAGGAGAGATGAGGGAAATACTGAATAAATGTAAACAACACTGTGATGAAAATTTTAAGCAGTTGTGTAGGCAGGTCTATGGCATAACAGGAAACCACATTTCATTGACTTTTGATGATATTTTGACTTTTGAGAGAACAGTACCAAAATTTTTTGGAGACAACAGAGGGCCTAACCCTATACAATTCATACACAAATGCGAGCGAGTGCTAAATTCTTTGGCGGGGTCAGGTGAACAAAAAGTACAGCTGTTTACCAGTCAGTTAGGGGGTGATGCAGCCCAGTGGGCTAGTTGGAAAGCAACTGACTGGGTAAATCTTTCAGAAGATAAACAGCTTTTTTGCAGAAGTACTGGGGAATCTACATGCAGGATAACTTTTTACAGTATATGTTTGCAGGCAAATACAGACCACAAAGTGGGCCTATGGCAAATTATGTACAGCAACTACGTTTGCAGACCAGGTATTTGGATCAGGTAATGACAGAAGAAAGGTTCATTCACATATAACACATCACTTCCCATGGGCAATCCAAAACTGTATTTTAGGGAGTAGACCTAAAAATGTTGATGATTTGATTGCATTGTTAGAAGCTATTGAGAGGAGAAATGAGAGGGAAGAGGGATTGAGGAAAAGAGAAAGAGATAATAGGGACAGAGTTCAGGGGAACGATAGAGTAAATAATCAAGAAAGGGATGAGCAGTGAGAAAAGGGTAAAGAGAGGTGTGGTGGAAATCATGAGGATAATAGGGGGGTAAAATACAGAATGATCGAAGGCAAGATCGGGATGATCAAAGACAGGCTAGGAATAATCACAGGAATGAAAGGGAGGGGCAAAGAGAAATGGAAACAATTTTAAACATGTAGAAAGATGGGATTGTGCCCCGAATGTCTCCTTAGACAGACCAATGGGGAAAAATAATTATTGTGGGGTATTGCATACAAATCAGAAAATTCTAAATTGTGATAGTGAGATCCAGACAGAATCTGAAATCTTACTTGAGGAAAATCAGGCAGAAGCTGGAATAGTTAAAGGAAAAAGGGGTTTATGTCCATACATTGAAGGGTGTTTGATGTCTGTAGGAAAAAATTTGAAAATGCTTGTTGATTCAGGGAGTGAGGTAACTGCTATGCCCAAAGACTGTTTGAAATCTTTAGAAAAATATCGGTTAAACATAATTGCAACACCACCAGTATCTAATGTATCAGTGGTAGGGGCCACTGGAACTTGAAATAAAATTGTTAAGAAGCAAGTTATTTTCAAAATTAAAGTTGCAGATAAAGTAGTGTGGATTACATTTTTGATTGTAAGAGGTTTAAGTGTTGATATTGTGTTAGGAGCAGATTGGCTACAGGAACAGGAGGTAATCATAAATTATTCTGAAGGTTATGTAGAAGTAGCGGGAGAAAAAAATCAGGTTTGGGAGGACAGAGAATTCGGCTTTTTCATGTAATTAAAAATGGTTATTGGAGGAGAGGTTAGTGATGGTATTGCATTATGTTGTAATTTTTTGGAGAACAAATTTTGTACTCCAGATGAATTGGGGAAAATAAATTTACAAGGAGGCACCGATGAGGAAAAGCAGAAAATTAAGGAAATTTTACAAGGGGAACATAGAGCATTTGCAAATTTTC
>PNEQ01133965.1:29692-41657 GCA_003012365.1 Medauroidea extradentata
GGGGGGGGGGTAGATTATGCCTTGATGCTCGTCGGCTGAACAAAATTTTAATACCGGACAGAGAATCACCTAAACCAATGGACGAACTGTTACAAAAATTTGAAGGTTGCAAATATTTCTCGAAAATTGACTTAGTTGCATCCTATTGGCAGATACCTTTAGTAAAGTCATCCAGATCTTATACTGCTTTTTCTCACCAAGGTAAAACATATAGTTTCAAAAGATTACAGTTTGTTTTAAATGTGTCAGTAAGCCATTTTATTCGGGGTTTAGAAGAAGTTTTAGGGGCAGAAATTTTAGAATCAGTTACCGTATATGTAGATGACATTCTCATAGCAACCAAAACATTTCAGGAACATTGTGATCTTTTGCAGTCAGTACTCACCAAATTACAGATAGGAGGTATGACAGCGAGCATTACTAAGTCTGAATTTTTGAAGGAAGAAATTACTTTTTAGGTAACTTAGTAAGTGCTCAGGGAATAAGAGAGGATCCTAGCAGAATTCAGGTCATACAAGAATATCCTTATCCTGAAAATCGTAAACAACTGGAAAGATTAATGGGATTTTTCAATTATTTTCGAAAGTACATTAAGAATTTTAGTAAGATTTGCACACCTTTATGAATTGTGTTGCAGAAGGGATATAGTTGGGAATGGGGAAAAGAACAAAAGGAAGCTGTAGATAAGTTAAAACGAGAGTTGTGCAGGGAAATGTTGTTACATCATGCTAAACTGGATGAGAAATTTTTCATTGCATGTGATGCTTCTGATGAAGCTATAGGGGCAATGCTATTTCAGATGAATCAGGAAGGAGAGCCTGTACCTGTAAGTTTGACCAGTAGGGCGTTAAATGTAGCGGAAACCAGATACACAATTACAGAGAAAGAATTGTTACATATTGTGTTTGCTTGTTCCAAATTTAGGATTTACATGTATGGTAAGGAAACTACAGTACTGACTGATCATCGTGCTTTATGTCATTTACAGCCATGTAAACTTTTACATGGTAGAATTAGCAGATGGATTTTGGCATTACAGGAATACTACCTTAGCATCGAGTATGTTCCTGGTAAGACTCAGGTCGTTGCTGATGCACTGTCGAGGAGTAGGACTGACCTTGCTAAAGCTAAGGCTGGGGAATTTCAAATTAGGAGTCTTAGAGAGGAATTGGATAAAGCAGATCAAGGGTTTAGAATTTGTGCAGGAAAGATAAAAACGGAAACTTTGCAAGATCCCAGATTAAGTAAAGTACTGCAGGAATTAAATTTGGAAAATGGCAGTAATGTCATTCAGGAAAAATTCAAGGAAAAAGATGAGTATTTATTCCAGAATATTAACAGAGTAGGTTCTAAATGGATGTTATGTATACCTGATTCGCTCAGAGAGGAGATTAGTAGAGCAATGCACCTTGAATGCCGGCATTATGGAGTACCAAAAACAGTAAAATATGTTCAAAAATGTTGTCATTTTAGAGATATCTACAGAATGGTTTCAAAAGTTATTTGTAAATGGTTGATGTGTGCACAAACAAAAGTACCAAATAGAAAATGTCAAGGTATAATGGGACATGTCTTGGCCACTAAGCCTTTCGAGGTTGTGTGTGTCGATCTGTTTGGCCCTTTGCCGAAAGGTAAACGTGTTGTACAATATCTGTTAGTATTGTTGGATGTGTTTTCAAAATTTGTGAAATTGTATCCTATCAAAAGGGCTACTAGCTAAGGGGTAACAGAAAAGGTAATGGACCACTATGTAATTGAGGTGGGGCAACCTAAGAAAATTATTTCAGATAATGGTCCCCAATTTAGGAGTGATAAATGGAAAACTTTAACAACAGTGTTGGGGATAGAATTGGGGTATACTGCAGTGTACCACCCAGCAGCAAACCCAGTAGAACGGGTGATGCGAGAGATAGGGAGACCGTTTAGGGTTTTCTGCCATGAACATCACAGTCAGTGGGCTGTCATAGTTGGGGAAGTAGAGAGACTGATTAATTCATGTTGGCATGAAAGTACTGTACTGGTGCCACACCTTTTGAAATTATGGGTAAGGGAAAACCAGAAACTGTATTGAAAAATTATGTGTGTTATCCTAGTGAAAGTGAAGTGGATATCAGTGACTATGGTAAAGTTCAACATAGATTAGAGTTCAAGGCAATGAAAAGAGGACAGAGGTGGGATAAAACAATTAAAATGGTTACTTTTCAAGTAGGTGATGAAGTGTTGGTAGCTACCCACCATCTTTCATCACATTTGGATAAAAACATTAAGAAATTTTTTAAGATTTATGAAGGACCATATGTTATAGAAGGTATTGAGGGACACAATGTGTACAAAGTGAAAGGAGGGAATTGACATGTTACTCTTTTAAAACCCTGGAAAAAAGTGTAAAGTATCTGTTGATTTTGTTCCTTTGGATGCCAGTGTAGTAATGTAATTGATGTGATATAGTATTACATATGCTTCATGTATAATTCTGTTTGAATTTAGAGTAAGTACAATAATTCTTAGTGTAGCCATAAGAACAAGGTTTCAGTGGCAAGACATGATATAAGTTATGGGGTAATATAATGTTGGTAACAACTTGTGTAAATAATACAAAGAAATTTTATTATGAGTTGTGTGTAGAGAAGGATGTAGTACTGTAGGCATATATGTAAGTAATTGGTGTTTATAGCCTTATTGATATTTTTTTGTGATTTATAATAATGTTGAGTGATGAATAATATGTGGCATAGTACATTTGTGTAGTGTGACATGTATGTTTATTGCTTGCCTGTTTTGTAAATGTAAAGATTATAATGTAAATAATAGGGAAACCATTTTTTTCGACAATTCGGAAGTGTGTTTTATCATTTTAGAGGTTATTTCATTGAACATTTGGACTAATATGTTGAAAATGGACTGATATGAGGGGAGGTGTTTATTCATGATGAAATAATAAGTTGAAGTTGTTAGAACACAAAATTTTGAACTTTGGTTTTAAATTGAGTTGGAGCTAAATGCAATATAAGAAATTATTTAGTGTTACAATAATTGGACATTTGTAGTAATTGGTGATCTGTATGTTATAATGAGGCTATTTAAAAAAAATTATGGAAAGAAAATGGTTTAATTAAAGTCAATTTGTTTAAAGTATTGAGAATTTGTGTAAGGTTCAATAGGCCTAATGTAGGCATTTGTAAGTAATGAGTATGGGTTTATGGTTCTAGCTAACCAGATGTGTAAGGATGATATTTACAGTGTCATTTAAATTGTTGTAACGACCTTGTTTAGGGATCTATTTTGTTGAATGTGAATATTCTATGTAAATGCTAGATAATGATAATGTTGAATGATGAACAAAGAGTAGTGTGTTTGGAGGTTCTATTTAATGGACAGTTACAGGCTTGGCTTAGGAACTTTTCAGCCAAAATTTTGGCAAATTGTACTAAAAGGTAGGAACTACTTGGAAAAAAACCTTCAGATTTTTCCCAAGTAGTTTAGGAGGGGTGGGGGGTAATGTAGCATTGCAAGACAAGGGGTTTTTATTTTACGGGAGAATTTGTATTTTATATAACCTTAATTTTATAATATAATATTTAGAATTGTAACTTTTATTTCAGTGTTCTCGGTTCCGGAAGGGGAGGGTAGAAACGCAGCTCTTTGTTTCTCGTATGTTCTAGATAGGATGTAATGTTTATCGTTATGGCCAGGTGGCCGTGGTAGGAGGCAGTAGCTTTTTTTTTTTTTTTTGTGTTCTAGTTTTTTCCGCGTGAGTTTTGGCGCCGCTTGTTGTTTCAATGAGAAGTTTTTGATTGGGCCCTAGAGGGTTCTAGATAATGGAACGAATGACGAAGGTCACGCCACCGAGAACCAGCCAATGAGAGCACAGCGTGTGGCGCCCCTTCGCCTTTCGTTCTGGAAGGTTTTCCCTCCGCCGTGTTTCAGAATAAGTCGTGACACAATCCTGAGCGGACATGCGGGGGGCTGCGGCCCAAGAATACTTTATGAAGTGAAGTTTGGGAGTGAAAACTTAACATGCACGGGTAGCACCGCAGTCTTTTCTCTTTAACCTTTCTTTCGGACAAGCTTTAACTCTACAAAATTCATTTCCACCCGTGCATGTAGGTCGCTAGGTGCAGAGAGCCAGGATGGCTACTCGTTCTTCTTCGCAGCGTGTGTATATTTCACCATATGCTAAATTTTCTGACTTTGTTTCGCTTAATTATCTGATATAGTCTCGCTGCATTTCTGCTTGGAGTTTTCTGTGAACCGGATCCACCGTGGTAAGACGAACAGTGTATTTTATGCCGATATAAATTGAAAAAAATCTAATAAACCAACCATCTCGGATCATAATGGAGTACTTCATTTCATGACTAATTTCTCTGTATTTGCTAATTTCTAAAAAAACTATCTTGAATTTGGTCTACAAGGCTACGTATCCTACAAAGGTACTGCCAATAAATTCCGGAGTACTTGACTACAGATGAAGAGGAATGTTTCAGTTTTCATCCCTGCCTTTTTGGCTGGGTGATCGCCAAGCTAGTGCACTGGTCTAGGTGGACTGGTGTGCTACAAGATACCCTGCGAATGTGGCCATATGTACATTGGTGAAACTGGCAGAGCTCTATCAACCTGCATTAAAGAACACAAAAACAATTGCAAAAAAGGCGAAACCCAAAAATCTAGACTGGCCGAACATGCATGGGAAAATAATTACAAAATCCTTTGGGAAGACTCTAAACCACTTACACATGAAACTGACAAAATTAAAAGATGACAAAAGCATACTCTGCTTATTTATGTTTTCTTGTATTATTTTTAGTTTCCTTTTAACAGTCATTTATTTCGCAATGGAGTATGTCCAAGTAAATAAATCCAGTCATGCACTCCCATTGCACAGTTCTTTCAAAGATCAAAAGAATCAGCGTTTATTATTAGCAATAATAGCAATATTTTCAGTCAACAGAGCATTGAATTTAAAAAGTATGTCGATCCCATTGATTAAAAGAGAAACAAATTTACAGCACAAAATAAAAACAAACACTCAACCCACCTCAACCAGAGTCAATACATGGTACACGACCAATCAGGAGACAGCTCGTCTCCCATTGGCTGAGCACAATAAGGGGCTTTACCCTATAAAAACCTATCGTTTTTCCAGTTTCCTCATCAGTTGCACTCGTGTTCCTGAACCCTGTGTGTCTACCTGATGACGGGAACAGATTCCATTTCCCGAAACGTAGTTCATACTGACTGTTTGGAAAACTACTGTGTTTTATTTCGTCTCATCGTTTGTGTTGTTTGTTGTTTTTTCTGTTTGTGTCCGATATCTTTGTGTTTTGTTTAGTCTCATCGTTGTGTCATTTGCTGTATTTCTGTTTGTGTTTTTGTTTCGTCTCATCGTTGTGTCGCATGTCAACTTAGGTCTATTTTTACATTTCTGTTATTTATTTTATTTTCTGTTTGTTCCCTGTTTTATCTGACCAGATTCCAGTTTCGGAATTTCTTGTTGTGTCTGTATCCTGATGACTAAGCATACTCTGCTTATTTATGTTTTCTTGTCTTATTTTTATTTTTAGTTATCTTTTGACAGTCATTTATTTTGCAATGGAGTATGTCCAAGCAAATAAATCCAGTCATGCACTCCCATTGCACAGTTCTTTCAAAGATCAAGTTTTTTACCGCTGCCATCATGTTGTAGATGCTAAAAGGGTTCTACCAGACAATAAGTTTGCCTTATTCTCACGTACATTACAGGGCAAGATATGCCATCCTTCACTTGAGTCGCCATGACCTCCACTACTTGAATCAGGGATACAACAAGTATGGCTACAAAAGTACTCCTTGAGTATATATTAGTTGTATCTTTAGTGCATAGTTATCTATGGAATTTGTGCTTTTGCATGCTGCACTTACTGGCCCTTACAATGCCTTTGCTATGAAGAAGAAGAGTTTTATTGTGATTTCTCGCACTATTTCTGAGAAGAATCACTATTTCTAGTAGGAATGCAGCAAGAAAGTTAAGTTCACTTCTTAAGCTTTGTGTTGTGCAATATGAGTTTGTTTCATATTTGAGCTAGTTAAGATTGCTCTTACAAAGGTTGCTCAACAACATGGATGGTAGGTACGTGTGTTACAAAAGATAGTTTCAGAAATATTTAAGGGGGTATCCAATCGAGGGCATATAGAAGTAATCATATTCCCTCGATTTAATAGTGGAAAAATTATGATTGTAAAATATGTATTAAATATATTATGATCCACAAATGATATGTGTTACATGAAAAAGTAATTTGTTTCTTACTTTAATATTTTTGTTTATTGAAAGGAATAAAAATTTGAGTTTTCTTTCATAAAGTGCTGTTTTTGTTCTTTCTCCCTTGTAAAGTGTTCTTAAATTTTTACAATAATAAAAAACCTAAACAAAGGTTCTCTAACAGTTATAGTCAACTCTCAATTCTACAACCCTTCACAATTCTTGGAAAAAGGTTCGTTAGTTTGAAGGGGTCATTAATAGAATTTTGACCAATTTTTGATGACCCTCAACCCTAAACATTATAATTTTCAATTTTTCTCATAAAGCCTGTGTTCTTTCTTGCCCTGGGGCAGAAATTACAAGTTGTTCCTGACCACAAAATATTATATAAAGCATAAACATTGCAGGTAATGGAAATTATAACAATTTTTGAAAGATGATTACCGTAATATAATATTTTTTTTTTTGAAAACAGTAATGTATTTTAATCGGCAGATGCACTCTGAATGTAAAAATTCTATGAAGAGGCATCTACGACGTTTCATCGAAAAAATAATAAGAGCGTAAACTTTACCAGGAACTGAAGTTCTAGCGAGCGCAACATTTGTTTGTGCAAATATTTTATTGTAATATTTTTCATGAAAACATTTAATTTCAATAGGCAGACACATTATGAATGTAAAAATACGTACTATACCCAGGCATCAATGACCTGTCATCGAAACTTTGCTGGCAAATGAAATTACAGCATGCACCAACGTCTGTTTGCACAAGCTGTTTGCTTTGATTTTGTAAAATTCTTTATGAAAACAATTATTTATTTCAGCATGTAGCTGTATTCTGAGTGTAAAATACTGTGGAGGGGTGCTTTCAATCTTTCATAGAAATAAAATCATAAACTTTGATGGAAGTGGAAATAATAGCGCACGCTCAAGCATCAGTTTGCACAAGGTGTTTGCTGCGATATTGTAATAACTTTATGGTAAAAGCATAAACTTTGCCGGCAACATACATTGTATCTCCTGCGCTTCTGCTTTCACCAGTTATTTGCCAGGATATCATAATCCAGTTTATTGAAATAGTTAATTTAAACACAGACGCACCTCAATTGAAGCAATTGTGGAGAAGTTTGGGCAACAAACTGCTGACCGAGTGCATGACACAATAGCTAGGGAAGGTGCCCATGACGCAAGAGGTAAGGATGACAACCTGGGGTCGACACGTAGGACAAGGGATGACACAGACTTTAGTCAGACCCTCCGTTGTAGGCCACAATTTTCGAACCAGATTAGGGATGAAAGGGATAAGTCACACGGCGAGGCCATAACACAAATGATTCAGGTTAATCCCAACTCGAAAAACTATGGGCAACCCAGGACTAGTGCCATGGTGCCAGTAGAGAAACAAGAAGTAATCAAGATAGGTAAGGGCACGCGTAGTGTGTCATTATTAAGAAGGTAAGACTGTTGGACTTAATTAACATATTATGGTGAAGCACATAAGATACAAGAGTAGAAATAATGTTTCTTTTGTTTTTAACTGTCTCACAGATATTCATTTGGTTACCTCAGTCAGGGTTTTAGCGCCACCTTGTGTTTGTTTACAAAGTGTGTTGTCCTCAGCCATGTTGGTTTGTGTCGTGTAAGAGATGCTTGTGAGTATAAAGGAAGGATAAGAAGAACTGGTCATATTATTTCATCAACCATTCAACAAAGACATCCTGATCTTACATCACATACTTTACTAATCATTACTTACACTTTTAAACCTCACATGAATACATTACATTCTGTCTCTCTCCTATTTCCTATAAACACACTGTACCCCTGCTCATGCTTACCAACCTTGTTACCTGTAATTCCCTTCATGCAACATATCTTCCCCTCTTTGGCAATGTTACCTTAATGTAACACAGAAATGTAAAGTTACATGCAATACACAAGAACCCTAACATATTTTACATCTACCGTGGATTTACAAATTAAGTTTGTCTTTGGGCTTCACTCCTCTGCCACTTCTTGTCTGCACCGGTGACCTTCATTGTTTATGATCCTGTCTCTCTTCTGCATTTGGCCACCCTTTCCATCCTTCTTCCTCCTCTGGCTCATCTCCTTCATGTCCCGTTATTTCTTCTGTCTTCTCTTTCTTCCTCTGTGTTGTCAAGTTGTATGTTGACTCTGTTCTCCTGCCATCTTGTTCTCTTGGTACCTTGTGCTGAGTTTTGGAACATGTTACCCCACCGGAACCACCCTTCACTGCAACTTAACCGATTCTGCACTTTTTCCTTTTTACCGTCCTCCTTGAAAGGTCTTTGCTGCTCTTGTTCAAGTGACACTGCTTTTCGAACGACTTTCAGTTGGCTCCTGTTCCTCCTAATTATTCTTCCATCTACTGAAATGAGATATGAACGAGGCGTATGGCTTTCAGAACATACTACACCATATATTTTTAGGTCTGTAATCCGCACTGTTTCTTGAGCATCAATTGGGAAGTGTGTTTGAACATTATGGGTCCTGTCAAAATTCTTCTTCTGATGATATTTTGCCTTTTCATGAATGGGCTATAAGTCTTTCCTGCTCACCGTCTTCGGACACAGATTTCTCTGCAACACTGGTAGGGTATCTCTTAGTGATTGTCCCATGAGGAATTGTGCTGGACTGTAGTGGAGGTCCGAGAATGGCGTGTTTCCATATGCCAGCATACCTAGGTGAGGGTCTTCTGACCGCCTGATAATATTTTTCACATTCTTCACGGCTTTTCTATTTTGCCCATTACTTTGTGGATATCTGGGGCTGCTCCTGACATGAGCAAAGCCATAATCTTTTGCAAAATCTTTGAAGGCTTGAGAAGCATACTGGGGTCTGTTGTCTGACCTTAATTCTCAAGGGATTCCGTGACGTGAAAAGGCAGCTTTACATCTTGCTATAGTGGTTTTATTAAATTGAATCACAATGATGAGTGGTCACATAAATTCCGGTTACTTATAGCCATACGGCTTTTATAAAAAACTGATAATTTGAAGGAATTATTATAAGTAACTATAGCTGTTCACGCGACAAGCAGTCTTAAATTCGTCCCTGCCACTAACAGCGACTTTGCCTGGGCCCTAGCACTGCAAAGTTGATGTTGTGGGGTAGTTATAGACTCGTAAATGTAAGAGGTTAATCAAATGAAAAAGCCTGATTTATCCTGTGCACAACCATTGGTGAGGGAGGCCTCAATTACATATTTTCAAAATATCCACTTGAAGTTTAATGCCATTAGAAAGTTTTGGTGGGAAATGGTTCTGCGGAAACGTATTTGGTGCCCCAACCTTGAGATTAGTGAGATTGTATATGTGAGCTGATGTCGAGGAACCTAAGTGGAAAGTGAACTGTATAATAATCCATTTTACCCCGTTTAAATGATTACATGTAAATTTAACTAATTCAATCTGCTGTGAAGTTTTTGTATGTTAGAACTGAACATTCTCACTCAGCTTTAAACGGAATTCTAGCCCAGAACCTCTCGGAATGTAGCCTTGAGCTACGAACAACTGCGTCATATACCGTCAAAATAATTCATGAAAACAAATTTAATTCTAAAAATAAAATATTTATGTCTTGGGTACATAGAGGTTGTAGTACACCACTTTTTGATAAGTGAAATTCCTGTATAATTTATTTCTCACTGGTTGTATTTGATTTTCGGACCGTCTGCCTTGAAGTTTACAAATTTAGTTTTATTCATAATAGTAAAACCTTGTTAGTTCGAAGTGCTCGGGACCGAAATTTTGGTACTTTGAAATGCGTAACTTTGAATTACCGAATTCCGAAGTTTTTTTTTATTAGTACAAAGTCAGTGTTTCTACACCCATTTTTACGGTAGTCTTCGAGAACTGTTAAGCATTAGAATTGAAAAAGGGAATAGTAGTATGAAGTAACTGGACCAAAAAAGTTTGTTGCATTTTTCTGGTCGTGGTACGCTTGGTTTTTCTTGGTGAGCACTGTACTGCAAGTAACGCGCATCACGTCTACTACGCTTGTCAGCAACTCTGCGCTTCCCCATATCTGTTCCAGCGCTCGATGTCTGCAACGTGTTGCCTTTGCCACAGCATGTGATTGTTATTACTGCAGTATTTGCCGGCATATACGACAACCCTGCACATAAGACGAGTCATTGTTTTGAAGGTACAAAATCTTGAAAAATATTTAATTATCACTTTTGAAATTCCCGCCAGAAAAAATTTTTTTTCCTTTGCCAGAAACATGAATATCTTGTTTAAATATTTGTAACGCATTTATTACCGTTTTATAAATATCATAGGAGATATAGAAACCAATAACATGGGCACTACTGCCCTCAGGGCACCTAAGAGCCAAGGAAATGCACAGCGATGGTAACACGTGGCCGGCGACATCGTCAGTTCCCGGCCGCGGGCTGCAGCAGCTGCTTGCAGAAAGTCATCGCATTCCTGTACGTTGTTGTCACCCGAGAGCAATGTGATGGCGAGACAAAGGATCTCGGCACGTGCTCCAGATGTATCGATCGCCAAACGACGGCAGCTGCGATGCGTGGTAAAAAAACGGGGCAGGGACACTTGTAAAACAACAGTTAATCTTATACGTCGGCAAATACAGTAATTTATAAATGCATGGTTTTGGATCTTTAAGAGGCGGAAGAATTTTACGGACATCTTGAAGAATTTTTAGCCCAAAATGGTAAGTTTTACCACCCTACATCCCCCCCCAAAAAAAATTGTAAATATTTCACGCCGAGTCATTTTACAAGTGCAAAGTGATTTTCCAGTAGCTTTTGGAAGGAATACGTGACGTTTTGCCAGTAAAATAATTTCATAAACAATGTAGCACACCCAAAATAGTAATTATGACTAACCCTGCTCCCGAATGATAATTTGTAAACATAGCCGTCGAGTCATTTTCGCAAGTGCAAAGTTGTTTTTCCATTAGTTTTTCCAAGGAAAAATCAGATGCCGTGTTAGTTAAATATTATTTTAAGTGATAGATGTTGAGTGATAAACCGCGACAGGCAGTGCAGCCAGCCAGACGGTTGCAAGGAATCAGTGCAGTGCACACAATGCGGCAGCGTAGCACAGGAGGCAGCAAGCGGACACTGCGACCTTGACTGCTATTTGTTCTCTCCTCCCACGAGTTGTCAGTTACACGACACCAGCCGAACACGGGAAACAAACCTGTGCTTTTTTTGCCTGCCATTCTGCTGGACGTATTCTCCTAGAAGCTGTATTGTTGACTGGTGGTGACTCTTGCCTGAAAGTGGGAAGGGGGAGGGAGGTAGAAGAGAACAAGGACTATACTTGAGGTATATTCAGAGTGAGCAGGTTGGTAGTAGTGACAGAGAAAACATGGCAACCGTTTAGTAGGACTAGAACAGCTCTATCATATATAAAGTAATAAACAGATATTGAACTTGCAGCGTGTTTTATTTAATAACTTTACATCATGGCGCAGTCGTGTGGAATTTAATGAGCGTGTTCCGTGCACGAGAGAAAGAAAATGACTGAAGTTTAACAGTAGAGTGAACCTACTAACGGGCGAGGAAATGGCGACGCACCAAATGATTATTCCGCCGCCGGGTCCCGTGGACATTAATGGACCAAATGCTGCTGCTAACTGGGCCGTGTTCTATCAAAAATTTGAACTGTACTTGATAGCGACACAACAGAGTACAGCCTCGGAAGCGGTACGAGTGGCACTTCTGTTAAGT
>PNEQ01133976.1:0-15600 GCA_003012365.1 Medauroidea extradentata
CACCTCTTTCACGAACAGATAAAAGAGTAGTCTTTGTAATTTGGTGACCATCCAAATTCAATGGGCGCCACTTGTTCACACCAGGCAACCTACTGCTTGTAATCTTCTGGCCATAACTAGGCTTTGGGGTCGTTACCGTTGCCAACTGGACTTGTTCCGCTGCTCGTGCCTTCCGGTCCAGAAACTTCAGTAGCCTGCGTTAGGATGGAATGTTGTCCTCATGCGACATCTCAAATGCCTGTTTTAATGGTGTGTCCAGTTTTTCCAAAACAATATTCAAAAGTAAAAAATCCCATTTTTCAACTGGGAAGTCTAGTGCCTTCAAGGCATTCAAATGTTCTGCTAAGCACGCTACAAACCTTGTAAGTGCACTCTCATTCCTATTGTCCAATGCAGGTAAATGTAAAATGTTATGAACATGGAGGGTTGCTGTGATGCGTACACTTAAAAACTTTTTCTCAAGTAGACTCCATACGACGTCATGATTGGTTTCTATTACCGGCACATTGCTAACTACCTCTCGAGCTTCCCCCTTCAGACATCCCAAAAGGTAATGCATTTTTTGTACTTTGGATAAATGTGGAAAATTACCCACCATGGAATTAAATAATTCTGCAAAGCCCTTCCATTCAGCCCGATTACCATTAAAACTTGGTAGTGGCAGCGCAGGCAGCATAGACGCCTGCGGTAAAAAAACCGACTGTGTCTCATGGCGGCATGCGTTGTCGCCCGAAACGCTAACCATACTGTTTGTCAGATGTCTGTTATAAACTTTGCGTAGCTCACGAAACACGAGTTCGTATCCAGCGAACTGCTCTTTAACTTCATTCATGTCATATGAGTCGTCACCTGTTGATTTTGCACACAAAGCACAAAAATTAGCCACTAACTTGTCACGTTTCTCAATAACCTCTTGGAAGGCAATTAAGAAATCTTCCATCTTTGAATCATTTTGGTGTGACGCTTCATACAATTCCCGTGCCTCGTCTGCTTTACTTACCAAAAAACTGAAGATAACATGCTGCAGCTCTGTAGATTGTGCTGCCATTATCTCACTTGGATGTTGTAGACGGCCAAACAGTTTCAACTATGAACAATTAATTTCACCAGTGATGATACGATAATGCGCGCACTATCGTTTTCATGTCACAATTATCGCCTTGCCAATAAAGCAAGCGCATTTAGACGTCGGGTATAACCGTTCGTGAGCGTGTTGTGACGTCTGTAGAAAGTTACTCAAACTCACGTAAATCCGTGTAAATAACTTTAATTGAAACAGAAAATATTTGTCTGCAATATAACGTAAACATTCACGTCCCGATAACTAAATTTTCGTTACCATCCGGCCCGGAGGACCAAAATGTTGCCGCCGAACTTGTTATCAAAATCCAACCGCAGACATATTGTTATTTAGTAACTCCTCAACCACTCGCCGCAGCGCTAGATGTCTATTTTACACAGCGTGGAAAAACGTCTCAAGTAACATAAATAAAACAGATATCACTGGCGCCAACAACTACAATCGCCACAGCTTGGCCGTAAAGAAATAACTGCATTTACGGTGGCCCTTACATGTTGTAATTTATAATGTAACATGCAACTGACTACATATATCTATTGCTGTTAATTACGCATAGGCTTTCACTTTTCTCGGAAACACATCACTAAATTCTCTACGGCTCACCAGCAGTCTCCAATTCCGAGTGGTCACCACCTCGCAAAGGTTTTTTGCGTCCGGAAATGTTTTTTTTTAGGATGGCGTCCTTAATTTTATTTTTGCTTTTAAAATCTTAAACAGTTTTGAACTGCTAAGTCCATGGTGCCTACCAATTTCTGTTTTACTGATGAAACCTGCCTCACATGCTTGAATGATTTCAAATTTTGTGGCAACGTCTATTGCCTTACGTGTTCCTGCATTTTTAATGCCAGCCATTATAGCAAATACGTGTTGTGTTAACATATTGCAACTATGATTACTCACAATACCTATCCATGCCGTACACCTCCGAATGTACAGGTACTAAGCACAAACAAAAAAAGTCTACATCCGGTGCAAAGTAATACTTGGCTACAATAAACAATGCCCGTAAACAATGTACCGTATAACAGATCAGCGTAGCGCGCGACTCATCCAGTAACCAGGCAGAACTGCGCGTGTGAAGCGACGCGAGTGTTGCTCAAGGCCAGGCTAGAGTTGGTCGCAGAGAGAGAGGGCAGGGTTGCCGGATGTAGCTGCATACCGGCTAGACCCCGCATTGCCACATCTTCTGTTTCCCATACAAAACACACTGCTGTGCACAAAAAATAAATAGTATTCACGGTGCGGTAATCAGTGTAAGTATTATGTGTAAATGTCTACATATAGAGTATTTACTGTTATTTCTTTCTATTTAAGGGTAATCTCACTCGTATTTATGAATGTGGGCATGAAAATATAATTTGTGAAATACCTAAATTTTTATATTAAATTGTGTACACAAACTGATGGTGCAATACAAATTATTTGTAATTATGAAGGCCTTGTTAAGGCCCATACTTGTTATTTAAGAGGTTATATTGTATTAAATTTTAAGAATTTCGTTAAACTTTTGTTAAGGCTAAATTCGCCTCGAAATAACTTTCAATTTTGTTTTGTTTTCGCAGAAGGTCATACATTTTCTTTCACATTTGTTTTGTAAGAAATAAGTCACTTTTGCACACCCCTAGTTCACTGCATTCGTAAGGTATTACGTCAGCTACATCTGGTGTACACTGCCCTGAACAAGAAAAAAACACCATGCTACGATTATACAAAAATAGCATTTTTAAAATTAAATCTTCACTTTGAAGTATTAAAGGCACCTGTTTTTCGTGACATGTGAAGTCGCAAAATTTTTGCGAAATTTGCCATTCCTTTTTGGAATAGTGAAATATATTAATTATGTGCAAAATTACGAATGAATTGTGCAATGTTTGGTGTGTTCCGTACAATATTGACTGTACGAATCGAGAAAATCTATATTCAATAGCGAAAGCAAGTTTCAAAAGTATAGAAAGATACATGAATGATGTGGCGGTTGCTTAGGTTAAGTAACACAACATGTTTTTTGTTAATCCTGCTTTATGCGATTCTCATTTATTTTTGTTTGAAATTCTTAGTGATGAAATAAATATTATATCTTTTAATACGGCACCGTTTCTTACGAACAAAGAAATTTACGTTCGCAACGATGTGTTGTATATTTTGTCAGAATGAGAGTCTCGGAAAATGACACAATGTAAATTTTCTTCACGCATCACGTAAAATGCAAGGATCGAATAAAATAATATTGCATACGTTTTTAGGCAATAATTAAGAGTGAATTTTGAGGTAAATTTGTTGCGTTATAGTTAGAAGATTTAGATGTGAAACACAAATGAACAAATTTAAGACACGTAGGTTACGCTATTCAAAGTTTTTTTATTCTTTATGGCGAGTTTTTGTAACTTTGAGTGATTAATACTGACACAATGCCATAAAATATGATGTAACTAAATCTATCTTGCAGTTTAATTACATAGTTGGGTGGATAAATTGTTAGGAGGTTCAACTTAACCTAATATTAAGTAGACGTTCTGAATTTTCTGAATTTTTTTTTAGAAATTGTTTGACTTTACTTGAAAAAAATACCTAATACAGATAATACGTCATTCTTGTGACTAATGATATTTTAAAAAATTGTATACCCCAATCCATTCATATGTATATATTAATGTGTTAATAATCCTAATCTAACCATGAAATGTAACAAATGGGTAGATTTTCTACCACTCAATTAACATATTTGTGTAAAGAAAGTTATTTTATTTAAGTATTTAACTAAAAGTACGATACTTTACACACATTCGTTACCCAAAAATATTTGTTTGGAGTTAAAATTAACAAAATTTATGACGAAATGACATGAAAAATAATGAAAAAGTCAACGAAATTGCCTCGCCAAAACTGCCTCATCAAAATTGATGATATTATGAAAATATTTTGGCCGAGAACAGTGGCTTCAAGTATTGGTGTGACAGTGTGTGATAAAAACTGTATCTAGTGGATGTGTGTAGCATGAACTAGCAATTCCAAGAACATGTTTGCTGGAGGTTTGTAATGTGTGTGTGTGTTGAAGTACGTGCAGAATCAGAAGTTTGGATTGTGTGAGGCATTATTGCGTGTCGGGGACTGGAAACATGCGGAGCAGCTGACCAGGAAGTTACCAGATCACTGTGCGCTGGACCAGCCTCCCGTGGCCCGTGCTCTTTGTCGTCTGCTACACTCCATCATCGAGCCAGTCTACCGCAGGTTTGTACTTACGCTACTTCACCCCACCCCTCTTCTGAGGATATGATTAACATAGAAATGCACAAGTAAGTTTCTGTAAGTATTTGTGCATTTGTCTGCATTTATTTAATTACTAGTGGCCTACTTGTTAATTTACAGGTATTCTCTTAGTTTTTATTCCACATACATCTTTTCAACTTCTTATCTGTTATATTCTACACTACAACCCTGATTTAAAGAAATGCAATGGGACCTGAACATGTTTAGTCTAATTGATGTTTCGTTAAATATGTGGCAAATCTCGTTAAGACGAACCTGGTTAATATGAAGTGGTTAATATGAAGTTTTAATTTGTATGAAGTAAAATTCTGGTCCCAGAAAACAAAATAGGCGTTTCACTGCTAAGTACTTTGTTTAGTACGAAATACGGCTATTATGTAATACAAAGTCTGTTTACGTCCTGCACAGAATATTTGTACTTGTTTCATACGAAGTATCACTAGCCATAAACTACGCGGAACATATTTGTTGCTTCCATTACAAACGTAAACAAACGAGACCACTTAGCATAGGTAAGCTGAACAGCATTACCTTTATAGTACTGTGTGAAGTAACCAAGCGACATTGTCACAAGATGGCTGTGGCATTTTTTCGTATGGAACTAGTCCATTTGGCCATGATAGGGCCTAGAATAATGCTTGCCATAAATATTAAAAAGATAATAAAACATCACTATGCTCACTAAAGACATCTAATGAACTGTAAATTTATATAGATTGATGAAAATGGCAGCTAATTTTGCACTGAAAGTTTTTAAATACATTACGCTGTACAGTACAAGTTTTTTGTTCTGAAACAACCTATCAATTAGCTGCTCGCTGAATTTAGGCCTACAGTATTTGTAATGTGTGAATAGCTTAAAACCAGAAGATTGTATTCTGTGATATTGTCGTCGTAAATATTTGCGTAGTGTATTTTATTTGAAAGTGTGCACAATAGTTTTTAGTAAGAGAATAGTTTTGCGGTGCTCATTTGTAATTACGTGGAATAGTGGCTACGAAACGTAAGCCGAGAGAATTTACATTTGACGATGATGCAAATCCCACTGCGCAAGATGTGCGGGGTTGCAAGTAAGAGTGCTGAATGCGAGCAGTTGTGTCTCTAGAAGACCTTTAGGGTAAAGAGCACGAGAGATTGGTGTGGATTTTCTAGAGTAGTTGGTAATAGAGTTATCCTCGGAAGAAAGTGTCCCCTTCCTACAAAGAAGGATGCAAGTAAAGCGTTGGCGACACTCGAAAATGTTTTGTTGAATATTGAATGTTCACACGCAGACACTTACTACATATGATAAACTGTATTGTGTTGTAGGAAGCACCTATAAAACCAAAATTGTGCAAAAAAGAAATTTGTTTTAAAACCTGAATTGTAATAGTTTTGAGAACAGATATTTTGCAATAAATCCTATAGATTTTTTTTGTGCTTAAATAATTTTGTTGAAAGTAGCCTATGTAATGTGCAAAATTACTGTGCCTTTCATTCAGTTTTTTCTTGTAGGCTATGACAGTAATAGGCGAAGGTTTTTCTTGTTTATCAAAGTAGTGTAATATGTTTTTATGTGCGTGAAAGTAGTTACAGTATGTTTTTATTGTGTACCAAGGTAATATATAATGTGTTTGTAATGTCAGCTTTGTGTAAAAATGTGTATAGAATGATATAAATGAAGTATGACAGTAAGCAAGATCCAGCAAAATTGTCTTCCATTATGTTTCATGACCAAATACAACTTGAATGTTTTGTGGAATACATCCCTTTCTTATGATTTAAACCTGCAGCTGCAAATAAATGCAAGAATTTTACATTGCTTTCTGTTATCAGAGTTGTCGATTTTGTTTTAACAACATTAAAATTTTCTTGTTGCTGTTTGGTTAATACAAACCTCGGTATTACAAAGTGCAGAATTTCTGGTCCCCTCAGGTTTGTATTTATGAGGTTTGACTGTATTTCACCCCCCTTCCCCCTTCAAATTGAATTCTCTGGAATGTTTTGTCAAAATTTAAGGTAATTTTAAAAACATCTGTTAGCTCAAAACAATAACGTAACATTTACAGTCAGTAGGTAAGCCACAGCCATGAAAGTGAAAAATTCAGCAAAAAAACTTCTAGTGCAATGCTCATTGAGCGTGCACATGGTGAGTTAGGCCGCCTGCATGCCACAACACGTGGGAAGTGATGACTATAACACTACTGAGCCGTCAATCTTTCCATCTCTCTCGCCAGCTTCTCCAACAATATTCAGGAAATTCCCATGAAAAATGTTTAAAAAATAATTGCAATGAAAACTAAATTAAAAGTTTGCGAGACAATGGTAAAATAATTATTAAATACCAGTAGCAATGGTAGCCATTGTAGCTAGTAGGCAGCCGCACTCGTGCAACATACTGGTAGGTTACTGCTCTCTAAAAATACTTTCCCTCATGAGCGTTTTATAGCATCGGAGAAACAAATTATTTATGTTTACAGTAGTAAAGTCATAGTAAAAAGCCTATATAATTATAATTGTGTACAGTAGAGCCCCGATTTAACAAACTCTGGGAATAATGAAAACAGCTATTTAACAAAAGGATTTTTATGAACTATCAAAAAGTAACCAAAAATGATTGAAATAACTGTCATTTTGATAAAATATAATATATAGTGTAGTGTAAGTTTATTAAAAATACATTTACTGGCCGCAGTGTATTTATTTTCTCCATAGATAGTGTTAAACCATCCATAAAAAAAAGTTGAAATTTGTTGAAAACTTTGGCTGTGGGAGTGACTTTGAGCTGAAGGCACGCGGCCTAGTGAGCGACGCTGTGTTGCGTAACAAATGTGCGCCTAGATATAATCCTGGCAGCTGGCGAGTAAACGAGCATCTAGATACCCAGCCCACACAGAGCGACAGTGGACAGCACGGGTACTAATTCACAGATAGTGCTTCGTGTCTCCGTCAGAATGCGCTACCATGCAACGTGCTTTTACTGATTAATTCTTTTACCAATAGAATGCAATAATATGCAGTGTGATTATTTTCTGTCACATCCCGTGATAAAACCAGCATACTGTATCTATAAAAAGAAATACATTATTATATTGTTTATGCTGACTTTTTACAACAAATTTAATAACGTAAATAATATGTTTCGCAGATGATAAAAAAGGCTTGAGTGCAAAGTATTTTTAACGACCGGCAACCAGTTTGTTTCACGAGCGCGTATTTACCGTATTTGCCGGCATATAAGACGGCAATTTTTACATATTTTTGGCCCTCAAAAATTGCTACTTGTCTTATATGAGGGTGCAAAAATTTTTGGTAGCCAAAAATCGTTTGAAAGCTAAGCTGTAAGCTGTGGAGTTGTATGATGTTTCAAGGAATTGGGTTTTATCGTCATAAATGAAAACGAGTGCCCTGTTTATTTTAATAAAATTTACGGTACAAAATTTTGATGAGTGTCATTCATAATAAAGGACACTTCCTCGCAGCAAAGCGGCGATCGATGCGAGCGCGTGCCGAGATACTTTGTCTCGCCAGCCTATAACTCTCGGGCGGAGAAAACGAGGATCTAGGTCCGCATGCTTTCATCCTTTGTCTCGCAAGCACAAGACTCTCGGGCGGAAAAACGAGGATCTAGATACCGTACCGCACATTCATGTGTCTACCTTCTAGTGCTAGGCTGGCGGACAACAGCGCACAGGAATGCGATGACCTTGCAAGCAGCTGTTGTTGCCCGGCGTTGCCATGTTGTGCACGGCGTGGCCTCTGTCCGGCGTTGCCAAGTCGCGCACACCTGCCGGGGCCGGCAAATGGAGATATCACCGGCCGCCGCCGTGCATTTCATTGGCTCTTGGGCGCGCGGAGGGCAGTAGTAGCCAATGTTATTCGTTTATGTGTCTATTATGATGTTTAAATGCTGGTAATAAATGCATTGAAAGTATATAAACTAAGTTTTTAATGTTTCAGGCAAAGGAAAAAATTATTTTTCTGTCGGGAATTTCAAAATTAGTAATTTACTTTTTTTCAAGATTTTGTACCTTCAAAACCGTGACTCGTCTTATATGCGGGATCGTCCTATATGCCGACAAATACGGTATTTATTATTTTACCGTTCTCGCAAACTTTTAAAATAGGTTTTCATTTCTTTTTTTTTTTATTTTCTTTTTATGGAAATTTCCTAAATTTTCTTGTAGGAGCGGGAGATAGAGACAAAGAAAGGCGACTCTGTGGTGTTTATCATCACTTCTCACGCGCACTTGATGAGTGTTGTCACCTTTGAAGTATTGTAATATATGTTGAATATAAATACTTTATACATTTTATTTAATTTCCTGTTAATGACCGCAATATGTACATATTCCATTAAACAATATTCAGCATTTTTACCGTTGTTCATAATATATAGAAAAACTATTTCTACAATGTCAATGCCAACCCAACATTTCTCCAATTATCGTATAACAGACGTGTTAACTCACTTTTTAACTTATTAGTGCAAACAATTTTCATACTCGCGGATGCATAACAATAAAATAGTTTATTTATTTATTTATCTCACTGGATTGGTTTTTCATTTGCTGACATAGTTTTGTGGTAATAATGGATTTATTCCTAGTAATATTTTCAACAGTTTGTTTCTAAAAGTATCAACTTACCGTACAGAGGGTATATACTGCAGACACATCTATCTTCAAGTCATACAATAAAGTAGTCTACTGTAACTTCTTTCCAGGAATTTTTTTTCTGAAACTTTGTCTTGCAGGATATGTTAAAATAACCATCCAATGTTTTCCTAAGAGATATTATTATTAGAAATAATCTATCTCCAGAAATGCCTAGAGATTATTTTTTAGCATTTCTGTATGATAGCTAGGAAGTGTACTAATTTGGATGTGACATTAAAATCCTTTTGAAACTATGAAATATCACAGGTACAGGCAATCCTCAGATGTACAGTGCAAGTGGCGGCCCTTTAAGTAGACAGTGAA
Organism: Medauroidea extradentata; assembly: GCA_003012365.1. Taxonomy (NCBI): domain Eukaryota; kingdom Metazoa; phylum Arthropoda; class Insecta; order Phasmatodea; family Phasmatidae; genus Medauroidea; species Medauroidea extradentata. The sequence continues at coordinate 9,310 of PNEQ01133976.1, forward strand.
ACCTATACACTCATTATGCCATTTTTGCTTATTGTTTTATGTGACATCCTATGTACAAGATGTAGAGCGTGTAAAATTTCTTAATGCAGTAAATAAAACTCCTATACAACTGTATTAAGACCACATATCTATAATGACTATTCTAGGTCAGGGATGCAATTTTTACTGATTTTATCAATTGTCACAGAAATTTAAATGTTAAAATGGTTACAGATAAGAACAGACTTTCACAGATATTTCCAAACACTCGGAAAACTAACCCAAATATTTACACTTCACGTGTTGCGACCTGATGCGAGTCACATTCATGGCCATAGATATACTCACGTACATACATTAATTTATCGTGGTATATTTTGCACTCAAAGCCTATCAATATGTGGTAGGCACCAAGATGGTCGCTGCTGCGATCATGGCCGTGACCACGACCATAGAAGGCTGACTACAGTGGCGAAAGTACTGGCAGTGAAGTTTGAAGACTAACTATGTAGTTACCATACATTTAACTATGACATGTTAACTGCTGTTTGTTTGCATGAAATGTTCGTTACAGGTAAAGTTAAATTTTTAACTTTTATTTTGATACTGGAAATAAACCTAAGACCTCGCGGGTTAGAACCTTTTGCATGTTGTTCTGTTGTGAGAGGTAAGTGTGTTGCCGGTCGTGAGCTATGGTCTCCCGGGTGTACAATTTGACCGTGCTATATGAGATACGTATATACTCTCCCCTGTGGAGCCGCAACAGTGTATACTGGTGTTCGGGTGAAGGGGAAGGCGATTGATGACTTTGAGAAGAAGTAGAGGGGAAGCGAGCTGGAGTGAGAGGTGGGGAAGCAGCTGGGTGGCGGCAGGCATTCTCTAGTGTATCGTCGGTAGAGACGGACGTTGCTATTGGAGCATTGTGCCGACCACGGTGGAGTGTTCGACAACCTGAACTTGATTTCTGCTGCAGATCAGACGTAATGGCCCTAATGGTGTGTCGTGTCTCTGAGGGAAGATACTGTTAATCCTTTATTGACATTGGAATTCGGCCTCTTGGTGACTTTCTACAAGAACGTCTGGAAACATAGTCTCTTAGCTTTCCTTAAGTAATTTGGCATTATCATCAGCCAAATTGGAGGTGCCAATTTGACTTGTATGTCATTGGGAGTCTCATCAAGGAGCGATTAACGAGGCCGTGTGGTCGCTGACGAGGTATTTATTGGAATTTAAATTGTCAGAATCCGAGGTAAGAAGAATATTAAGTTGGATTTAAACATTTTGCGCGTCAAGTTGGGAGAACTCGCATGCAAATAGAACATCATTATGGTGATATTTATTTCTGGGAGATTTTGATAGTTACTCGCTAGAGAGGCCTCTCGTAACATGAACTACGTATATGTCTGTTAAATCTCCGAAAGGGGTAGTCCTGCTTTCTGTATTTCTTTGTAAATGCGATTTTTACTTGTGGACGCTAAGACGAATGCTGTTAGGACCGTGTTGGTTTTGTATTGTTTTTCTATAAGTGGAGAAAAGTGTTGTATTGGTTTGTTTATGGGATATTTGATTCTTCTATGTGAGGGTGACTGGGGAGACATTAATATTTTGTGTAATTTAATGGAATAATCTAATTTGCATTTGTGCATTGTATTTTTCAGTCTCATTTGTACATATCTTCTGGTTCAATGTAAACTACTAGTATGTTACAAAGAGTGGGAACACATATTAAAGTGTCTAAAACATCATTTTATGTTATTTCTGTGTTGTACAGTTTCGTGTAGGAAATAAATGCATCGCTACTGTTGTGACTTTTTAAACAGTTTTGTCACTAATCAAGAAATTGTAATAGTTAATGCAGGTCTTTTATGGGCTAACTGTTTCTTTTTTTTTAAATGACCGATACTTTATTTATTAAAATAATTAGCTTGTTGAACATGTTCAGATTTTCTCTAAACATATTTCTTTTTTTACAGGAAGGGTATATGTAGAAAATTACACTGTTATTTTACCAAAATTAGTTGTAAAATGGTACAATCTCAAAAATCATAATAGTTTCCTTTGTATTTTAATAATACATATAAGTCTGTGAAAAATATTGCAGGATTCTTTATGTGCTAATTACAGGATTTTGAACTTTGGTGGCAACCGTGTTCTAGGTCAATGAGAGGTCATTACAGCATTTGTCACAGCTGGTATGAGAACCAAGATAAGCATGTGGTGTACCAGAATTGTTTTAGTGGTGTGGTTACGTGTGTTGGTTCAGTGCTGTTGTTTGGCAGGAATTGCGTGCTGGGCTCAGAGTTAAGAGGTACGCCAGCCCCGCCCCTGGACTCTCCGCTGGCTCCGCCGCAGTGCAACACTTTCGAGGATCTCAAGGAGTACGTGGTGCCCATGTTGGTGGCCCTGGGCGCATCGGTGCACTTTGACCCCATACTGATGAACAAGGTGCTGCGGATCTCTCGAGCTGCCCTTACCCAGGTGAGTGTTGGTGCAGTGATCCTAGTGGCAGGTAGTTAGGTACATCAATATATGTGCATGTGTTGTCAGTAGCGCACTATTTCCAGTACAAGGTTCTGTGTTATTACAGAAGGGAAGTGGGGATGGCCAGGCAGTGCGGCTGAGAGACTGCTGCTTGTACTACGATGTTCTTACAATACTAGACGAAGTGCTACTTCCTGCCCTCTCCTTCATGGACTGCAACTGTTGTGTAGCAGAGGAGGTGTGGAATCTACTCAAGCTATACCCTTACCAGCAGAGGTCTGTACTTGTATGTTACGTTGCTGCTTGCTTGCATTAGATTCCTGCGTACTTGTATCCTTCCCTCTCACTCTCTGCCAGTGTCACAGTTCTGCCAAGAGCAAGGTTTTTCATTTACATTCAAACCTCAATTTTGTAGATTCTCGTGATTCTTACCAATTTTTAGTACATCAAGTTTTTCACTAAAACAGAACAATTTTGTCTGATTTTAGGCTACCCCACCTCTGAACATGTTCATTAAAACTATAATTTTAAGAGTCCTGGATTCTAAAATGCAGCAATTTTACAAGGCTTTTATCAGGACCAGTCATAAAATCACTAACTAAAATGGGAATATGACATAGAAGTGGAAAATATACTACTATACATATGTTCACAGGTTCGCATAGTAAAATATAAGTTTATAGTGGTTCTACCAGTAATTGACATGCCAATACATGAAAATAAAAAGGCAAGAATCTGTTAGAAACTATGGCAGTTGCATCTAGAAATACAGTAGGACCCTGATTTTACAAGGCTTCATGGTGCTAGGTTATCAGCTCGTAAAATCGCTGTCTTGTTAAATTGAAGACTAGTAAAATGGGGGTTAAGCCTCACAGTTTGTGAGAATGACGTAGTAAAATCGCTGCTTTGTAAAATCGAGGACTTTTAAAATCGGGGTTATACTGTATAGAGCTCCTGAATGGTGATTGCTCCTGCCCTCCGCTACTTTATCATTCATATCTGTTGCCACTCTGAGCTACTCTTATCTCGTACCATGCCCTCTGACAAATTGCGTATAGCATCAAGTCCGACCGTTAGCAACCTGAGTTTCATACACACACCCCTTCCTCCATCTAATAGTGTTGTCGTTACTAAAACCTTGTCATTTTAATTACCATATTTTGTCTTATGTAGGCTACATGAAATGTTTGTCTTTCAATATTACTGGACCTCATTGCGATGGTGCAAATACCCGCTGGAATGACAGCAGTAAGTTACGGTTACTTCAAACAGCACGCCATTTAGTATGCCATGCCACGCTAGACAAAGGACTTGGCCAGCTCATGGTTGCCGATGCAGGGCTGTTTTATATCAGATACCCATATTGCTTTTGAGAATGTTTGAGTATTGTTTTACAATAACGTACCATATCTACCCAAATACAGTAGAACTTTGTTGTAATGCTACTAAACGGACCAAAAAAATTTTACTTTTTAAATTGGAAAACATTATTAGAGGGTGATTTCATTTTACAAAACAGTTATAGGGACCAAATTAATGTAGCATTTTAACAGGGAAACGTTAATGGAAGTGGCAACACTGTAAGAATGTTCTACTGTATAACGATGGCCTTGATGATGACCCCCTATGGTTGCCTTATGGTAAGGAAAAATTTTAATTTGTCACAAATCCTTATTAACAGGTCTTCAGAACAAAAAAAAACAAGTATGGAGTGACAGTAGAACCCTGTTATAACATTCCCGCATATAATAGTTTTCTGCATGCAGTGAAACCCCTTATTTACTCTTTTCAGGGAGACAGAGCGATAAAGTGTAAATAGCGGGAAAGTGTAAATTAAGGGAAATCTGAAAAAACCCATTCAGCTCACCTAATTTACTGCTTTAGTTATCATGTTGTTTAAAAAACTCTTTACAGGTAAAATCAAAGTGATAGTATTCATGCAAATAATGCATTTGGAATATTTTAACACATAAAATTTGGTACAGTGTATGTTACCAATATCGGAATTGAATGTACTGTTATGGGAAGATTTATGGCATTTGCACATACCAAGAGAACATCTTAAAATGTTAGATCTAATTTTCTTTACAGTTTGGAATACTTTTCAGCATTTTACCATTTTTTGCGATGCTATCGCAAGTTTAGACAAATCAGTACCCATTTAAATGGGAATGTAAAGTTCTTTATTTCGATCAACACATGTTTCCATGAACTCTTCACACTTCTCCATTATTACAGTATCAATATTTATTTTATCGACATTGTCAGCAAATTTTTTTTCCCATTAATTACTGTTCTATAACCATCTAAAACACGCTGCGCTAAAATGGAAGTGGTTTTAAAACACAGCTGTTTATAGTAAAACATTTTCAATCACATTAAAAAAATTTTAGGTTAAAGTTACTATTGTTTGGGCTCGCAAACAAAGACAAACGAACGTACGTAGAGAAATCAATGTTGTCAACGTGATTGCAAAGATAGATAGCGTTCGAGACAATCGATAGCACTAGCGACAGCAATTGTCTTGCAGCCATATTGAATTTATTGTGCCGTGAGTGCAAGCATTACACGTGAACACTGTCATTCTATGGCATTGCACGTGATCACCAACCACGTTGTGCTGTTTATTCTTTGCTCTACTTCCAAACCGATTAGATGTCCTTTCTTTGTCATCTATGACTCTGTCTTCGGATGGCGAAAACATGGGCGAAAAACGTAAACAGCGGGAAAAATAAAATTTTGATGATGTGATATGCGGGAAAATTTAACATTTTACTAAGTGGCAGACAAACGGGACTTGAAGAAAAAAGTGCAATTTGTGGGAAAACGTAAATAACTGTAATGCAAATATGAGGTTTTACTGTATAGGATAACATTTCTTGATCCAATAATTTTCACATAAAGTATAATGTAGTCATTTCCATCTTATAACACTGGTATTTTCATTTCCTACATATAACATCACTTTTTTCTCAGACATTAACCACAACTCGAATAAAATTTTTCTTAACTATTGTTGGCACCAGTGATATCTGTTTTATTTATGTTACTTGAGACGTTTTTCCACGCTGTGTAAAATAGACATCTAGCGCTGCGGCGAGTGGTTGAGGAGTTACAAAATAACATTATGGCGGCGGTTGGATTTTGATAACAAGTTCGGCGGCAACATTTTGGTCCTCCGGGCCGGATGGTAACGAAAATTTAGTTATCGGGACGTAAATGTTTACGTTATATTGCAGAAAAATATTTTCTGTTTCAATTAAAGTTATTTACACGGATTTACGTGAGTTTGAGTAACATTCTACAGACGTCACAACACGCTCACGAACGGTTATACCTGACGTCTAAATGCGCTTGCTTTATTGGCAAGGCGATAATTGTGACATGAAAACGATAGTGCGTGCATTTTCGTATCATCACTGGTGACATTAATTATTCATAGTTGAAACTGTTTGGCCGTCTACAACATCCAAGTGAGATAATGGCAGCACAATCTACAGAGCTGCAGCATGTTATCTTCAGTTTTTTGGTAAGTAAAGCAGACGAGGCACGGGAATTGTATGAAGCGTCACACCAAGATGATTCAAAGATGGAAGATTTCTTAATTACCTTCCAAGAGGTTATTGAGAAACGTGACGAGTTGGTGGCTAATTTTTGTGCTTTGTGTGCAAAATCAACAGGTGACGACTCATATGACATGAATGAAGTTAAAGAGCAGTTCGCTGCATACGAACTCGTGTTTCGTGAGCTACGCAAAGTTTATAACAGACATCTGACAAACAGTGAGGTTAGGGTTTCGGGCGACAACGCATGCCGACATGAGAGACAGTC
>PNEQ01133977.1:0-15599 GCA_003012365.1 Medauroidea extradentata
TAACAAAAAATTATGAAAAAATGCATTTACATTAGCATGTAAAATGCATCAGTAAACTGTTTCAAACAACTGTTTTTAAAAACCGAATGTGACACGCACTTTTTCGTACTTTAATCTAGCAAGTGAATGCAGTAATAAGTAAAAATTTTTATTCTGATTCTTGCTGTAATGGCTGCAAAATTAGCATGCAAAGTTCGTTAAAAGTGTCAAAACATATATTAAAAATTTTTTTCTAAAAAAAAAAAAAAAAAAAAAAAATTGTTTCTCCAATACTTGTTATTTATGTCTACTACAAAATAAATAATTTCAAGTTCATTTTAACATTATTTATTTAGGGAATAATCCCCCTTAAGTCCTTCAAGCGGTGAGCAGAGTTAGTGCCGTTACACGTGAGTATTTTCATTCCAGTTCTTCCAGTAATCTGTGAAGATTGCTTTATCACGCCCGGAAATCACGAAATTGGACATTTTCGCAATTTTCCGAAGGGTGAAAATCTTGGTAGTGTAGTATTACGTCATAAAATGATAGGGTCAGAACTGAATGTCTCATAGAGGGTATTTGCCGGCGAGAAGACAGCATGCCAGTTCGATGACTGGCACATAGAGGCTAGGATGAGGCATGATTCTCTCACTTTGTCGCCCTTAGCGCTTCCGCACTTTGGTGCAGTATTGTTAAATAGCTTTCATCCAGGTTTCTCTCTCATTTATTTTTTGTGGAAGATTGTGGAGGTGGGGAGAGGAATAGCGATGGCCGATGTATGAGAAAGAAGTAGCAAGGAAGGTAAATACACGCGCCTAATGTATGCAACCCGCATGACAACTGTGCTGTGCGGGTGTAGAGCCTCATCTGGCGTCTTGTCGTGTTTCAGTTCAAGTAGACAGTGCATTGTTGATGTGCATATCTTTTTTTTTTTTTACTCCTTCCCTGTTTGAAGAATGTTGCCGAACTTTCTTGTATCCTTTATTATTACGAATGTGTATTGTTAATGTAGCTCACATAGGTCTTATTTTATTTAGGTGGGCGTTACGTCTTGTCGGCAGTGGTCATCAGAATTGGCGAGACACGTTATTATACGACAGGAAATGATGATGAATCGGCCGAGGTTTTTGTTAAGGGACCATGAAATACCGAAATCGGGATGGACAGATCAGGAAATCGAACCCGGATCCTCCCGAATGAGTGTGCAGTGTGTCGTTAGTTTTCTTTCATGCATCCAGAAATAGTTTGTTCCAAGCAATTTTTTTTTGTGTTACAAAAAAATCTTTGTCAACTAGTTTTCATTTTTTTCGTAGTAAAAGTACAAGGGCATTTCCAGTTTAGTTGTGCTGGCGAGGAAAGGTGGTGTAGTAGGCGTTCATGTAGCGTGCTTGAAGGCGCAAGGGAACACGTGCAGTGCAGAGCAGTGGTACATATCTAGCCACGTGTGGACGGTACTAGCTCTCAGGTTTCTCTTACAACCACGCAGCCCTCGCTCGCCCTACTTCCTGTCTACCAGCGAGCATGCCTACCTTGGTCGATCCTAGCGGCATGGGTACCCTGCAGAAATATATATCAATTAACTGTACACTGTTCATAGTCAAGTATGCACTTCTTTTCAAGATTGTCTTGTCAACAGCAATAACGAATAAAAACATACGTAATCGTGACCTGAATCTTTGCAAGTAGTAATTAGAACAGAAGGAGCGCACAGGCTGTAAAAACTGAGTCTTAGGGCGTAACAGGAGTCGTAGGCCGCAGAGTCGTAGAATGATAGTCGCAATGACTTCGGTTTTATTCAAGTCTTGTGGCTACAACTTCCACGACTAGCCAATCGGCAGTGAGGAAACCGAAGATACGAAGCAACTAAAGGAGAAGTACACACACAAAGTTGTGATTTACAAAGAAACCACGGTGCGAGGTTAGTGAGGCGAGGCTGGACGTAGTTGTGCAGACTTCTCTCGCAGCTGTCGACATGTTCCCCTACCTGTTGACAGTACCGCTGCTATTCCTGGCCTCCCGCCATTTACTTGGCCACCTACGTCGTCTTTACTTCCCTCGACATTAGCTGTAGCCCGTGTCTTGTGTTGGAAAGCTGGAGCCCTGCCACAACCATCTACAACCCGTTACAATCGTCGTCGAAGGTGTATCTACATTGTTGACATTTTATGCTCTAAATGTTAGATAGTAAATTACTGCCGTATTACCTCACTTTTGTTGGAACATAAGAATGGTTGTGTGTGTGACTTCGTATTGCTTATCTTCAAGGCAACAATTTTCCTCTTTTCTAGTACGTGTACAGCAAATAATAAAAAAACCGACTTCTACATTTTTGCTGTTTTAAATACAACAGTCGTGATTTATTATCGGATGAAATATATTTTTTATGTTCTATATATTTATATAAATTTGACTGCTCAGTAAAGTTTGTTACGCGTCGACATTTTTTTTCAAAATAGGTCCTTTCGCCTGCACGCTGATTTGCTGGACAATCAGGAAATTTAGTGAAATAGTTAGACATTGTTATGGAGACGTATCAACTATAATTTTCACGTTGAAGATATAAATTAAGCATTGCCTTCACATATGCTTTCCTTCGTAAAACACGTACATGGGCGTAGCTGCAGCCCAGTAGTGAACATTCCCCAGCGAAGGTTAAAAAAGACGTTATCTGCGACCATATGGCAGGGCAGTAGATAGTGTAATAAGTCTGTATGATAGTGGGTCATATATCGTAGACAGCTGTCGCAGTGTGTGTCTGGCGCAGTGTGTGGAAAATAAAATGACACACATGCGATAACGTTGCCCTCGAAAAGGGACGTGAAGAAAAAAAACTGGTTGTGGGGGGGGGGGAGTTTTTACATTTGTCACGTGGCCCGACAGCTAAAGCGCCTCAGACTCACGAATATATGGTTAAAAAACTAGAATAGTGACAAATTTTGTTACATTAATTTTGACGATTTCTTGAATTGCAGCTGTATATAATTGATACAACTGTTAAATATTGTTTTGTACTATCATAATCGTATACTATGATACAAACTAGAGCGACTCCTACAACGCGTTTGAAATGCCCTTTTGTGTCTATGTACGAAAAGAAAATTCACTTTAAACGATGACGTAAAGGTAGTTTCAAAACATGACGTCAATTAGAAGAATCATTTTCAGAACCCCTCAAAATGGTTGAAAACAGTTTTCCAACTTGTGTCTGGAAACCTACTCACGGGATTCGTGTAAACTTCTCTAGAAGCATGCAATGGACGTTGATGAAAACTTTCTACCACGTATGGGGTAGCCACTGAAAGTGTCAGTCAGGCGAGTGATCTACGATATCACTGCACGCAATTTTAATGTCTTGCGGAAGAGGCGATACCGCGCCAGAGGAGCTGGTCAACATCACCCTTGATGCCGTGCCTCATTCACACAAACACACGGCCTGTAGATGAGCGTGATTTTGAGAATTGTAATACGAAGAAAACAGGTAATATCGACGAGGAACATGTGAAATAGGCCTCTAAATTTCTGTTGACGGCTCCTTACAGTCATGCGTTCCATGTAGGACGTCAACAGAAAGTTCGTTGCCTTCATCTACAACGTCGCATCCATCCGCCCATCGATCCACAACTATATGTCATCCGTATGTTGTCATTCCTGTAATTTTCAGTCCTACCAGTGTACAAACAAAAAACTTACGTTGGTTATATAAAAATTCCCTTAAACAGGTCATTAATTATTTTTACAAAATTTTAATCCGTCTGTTGCTGTTTATACTGCATCCACGGTTCTTCGCCGCAAGTGAATTTTGCGACCATAAATATTTACTAATTAAACTACGTTTTAATGTGTGTGAACATTGTGTAAAAAAGTAATTTCGGTTAGTGTTTTCATTTTTCCTGAATGCGAGAGTTATTTATATCGTATTTTAAAGACGAATTTGCAGCGCTACCCAACAAAAAATTAGAAATTATACAAGCATCACAGCCTTCTGATTAAAATAAAACCGTGAAAACGATCGTCACGTGATTTTATCCGTTCGTCAGTAAATAGTTGTAGCTTGGCAAACGTTCGTGTGACGAGCGGTTAGAAATATTCCTGATTGGCCGGGAGTCGCGAGAATAATAAACGGTAACATTATCAACACGGGAGAAAAAAAAAACTTTTTATAAAATTTGTAGTCAACCATTCTTTGCACTTGACTTAGGCGAACGCCGCAAAGAAGTATGAACGGCAGTGTCTTTGATAAACCGCGAAGATAGTATAGATATATTTAATACTCGTATCGCTATAGCGACAGTAAGATTAGCCTTGATATATAAGTTAATGTGGGTTGCATACATGCGCCTGAAACACTGGAAAGGCTCCTATAGGGGAGGGGGGGTGGGTTAAGACAATTTTATTGTATTTTCAGTTTTTGAGCCATTACGTTTATTCAAATAGTATTATCAAAAATTGTTTTCCTTCGACAAAGAGTAAGATATATTCTTCGTAAACTGCTTGACCTATATAACAATGGAATATTTCATTAATTTGTCATGCAGAATCATTGCGAGACAATTGTAGGTTAACTTTCAAGAATTATCTCGCAATGATTTTGCGTTTCATATTAATGAACTATTCCATTATTATTTATGTCAGTCAGTTTATCAAGAGTATATTCTATGCTTTGTCGAAAAGAACATTTTGATAATAAAATTTGAATAAATGTTACGGCTCAAAAACGGAAAATACAATAAAATTGTCTAACACTCCCCCTTGACTCGCTCCATCGTGAACCAGCCTGTATATATGTTGGCCTTGTATAGGTGTATGTTGGGAGTGTAAGGGGCGGAGTGCAGGGGGATGTAGTCTGGTGCGCCCTAGGGGCAGCCAGGACGCAGTATTGATCTGCGCGGAACACCCCACGCGGCTCGCTGTAGTATTTATAGCGGTCCTGAAGGTCGCAGCACAGCCTCCACCAACACCCACTTCGATCCACCACCGTCCCTTCATCTCGAGCCTCTCCCTGCCAGACCACTATAAGGTCCTGCTACACTCCACTGATGCTGCGCCTGCCAGACCTCTATAAGGTCCTGCTACATTCCACTGATGCTGCGCCTGCCACAGTTAATATTCACATCGACAATATAGGCGGCATTTCTTAGCTTTTCTTTATTGTTAGCCTATCCGTTTTATTTAGTGCTCAATCGACTTGATAGTGGTAGCAAACCGTTTTGTGCTGTGTTGAAGGACTTCAAAATTATATTGTTGTCTTAAGGGCGTTCACTCGTAAAATCACATTTATTTTTATATTTGTGCCAAACACTGTTGAACTTTTACACATCAGATAACACGTTATATCCCGTAATAAAAAAAGTTACGCCCCATAGATTTTGCATAATCACTCATCAAAGTCTCAAAATGGCCACAGTGTAGCCAAAATAAAAAAAGTAATTAACTAATGAATTCAAAATTACAGGAACTGAAAGTCAGTGAATCAATGCATTTTATGACTTGTTTGACAAAAGTTAGTTTTGAAAATTTCAGTAGTAGCCAAAAGTTATGCAAAAATTTATTCATTTTCACCCATTTTTAAAAAGTACAAAAATGTATCCCTTTGAATTTACTAAAGTGTATTGTCTGCAAATAAATAACTTTTTTTTATTTTGGCTACGCCGCAACAGCCATTTTGCGACTTTGATAGGTGATTATGCAAAAACTATGGGACGTAATTTGTATTATATGGGGAAATGAAATTTTATCTTATGTGTAAAAGTTGAACAGTTTTTGGCATAAGCATAAAATAATGAGTTTTTACGGGTCCAAACACGTTAAGACTTAAATTAAAAATGTATTAAAAACCCCGACTCACAGGAACTAAATTTCGAATACATCAGACTAGTAGAAGGTGCTCACATCCCTTCGACAACTAGAAAAGAGCCGATTACCTTCAACGGCTGAACAGATTTTCTTGAACCATAGCTAAGAACACTCTCGATCAAGTCACTTTGAAAAAACTAAATTAAAATCGGTTTATCCGTGTAGGAGTTACGATCGCACAGACAGACACAGATACGTTAAACTTGTAACATCCCTTCTTTTTTCGTCGGGGGTTTAAACAACTATTTTTCCGAACATGATAACGTTTTCAAGCGCATGTGGGCGGCGCCCTAAAGATGTTTTCTTTCTCATTTCTGCTACTTTGCGACATTTTCTTTGGGTCTGAAAAGAGCAGATGTAGCAGTTTATTTTCCTGCACAGCCCAGTTCTGATGTGAAACTTGATTTCGGCTAGTTGCCTTTTCATTTTTATTTTAAATAAAATAATTTGCTAAAACCGTAGTATTTTACCTTCCAAAAAATGAAAAATAGTCAACATAGCAATAGCTGGAAGTGCGGAAGCGCAAATAATAGCCTACCAAACATTTCTGCGCTGCTTGATTGTAGCTTATTTTTCAAGTGTTTTCTGGACGAAACATAGTTAGTTTTTAGCATTACCTATCTCCGCAAATGTCAGTTTCACATCGTCCACATAATTTTCGTGGTGTATTGTCTTCTTACAGTTTGGTGTATTGTCTTCTTACAGTTATATCATGTGGCTTTTATGCTGTCTTTTTTCCTGTTTAGGTAATAATTTTAACGTGTCTTAAACTGGGTTCCTACTTTGCAGGGCCATGGGTAATTTCGCACCATCACCTGTTTAAAAATAATTTGATAGTCACAGTTAGTTAATGTTCTCTAATCTGTCATCGATCAGTAGAAAGTAAATATTTTAGGTGGTTCAAAGTTTACCGTGTATACCGACAGTTACAAATAGAAAAGGTAATGTTTTTTTAGTACATTTTAAGTCCATTTTAAGTCCTATTCCCTCTTTCTTGAATACAGATCACTTTTTCTTTTCAAATTTGTTAATCACTTTGATTTGGGTTTTAGTAAGTTAGTTCACATTTCGCGGTACTTTTATTATGTTGAAATAATTTTTATTGAGATGTTTGTATTCTGTTTGTCTATTGTTTTTATGTACTTATCCGGGCAGCTCTGTCCATCCTACCCTCTTGAGTATAAACGTCCTTTTTCAATTGAGTAGTTTTGTTTTTATATTACGCTTCTGTGTATTATGTTATTTCTAATCTAAGTACTTTCGGTACATTTATTCGTGATAAAAATATGTTGTTTTATAATTAGAAATCGGCGAGGCTTATTTTCTTTTGTACGTTATTTTTTAGTCACGTTGGTCACACTGAGTACTTGAAACAAATCACTGACTGCTATAGTTCCTTTCCTGACGACCACTAATGATTGAACACTTATTGCTACGAAATAAAATTTTGCATAACGGCGTGATGTAGTACAGGAAAGAGGGTGGGGGGGGGGCAGCCACCCCTCTCTTCACCTCAGGGTTAGGGCACGTGATTGGTCGTCACGATGTACGCCACGGGCGACTGTAGACGTACCTCTGCACGCGTACTGTTAACACGTGCATGAGGGCGAGTTCTGCTCTGCTTGTCGCCGTAAATCTCCTGTCTATTCTCAGTGTCTTCATATCGGGGGAAATATAGCCGTGTTTTATACAGGCTGCTTTTTAATATATATATATATATATATATATATATATATATATATATATATATATATATATATATATATATATATATATATACTTTAACTAACGTCGTCTGCGTCTTCGTTCTTATGGTTTTCAATTTAATGCAATAATAAATTATTTAGTACGCTTTTTTTTTGCCCGATTACAAATCACAGCATCTTTGTGTCGCGCAAAAGTGCGACCTAAGTACTAAAAACTGTCTTGAATAATTCGTAAAAGTATTTATATTTCCAATATTAGTTTAAAAATAAACTTTTTTTTTTTCGGCAAATATATATTTTTTGGTATCCTTGTGCGTCCGCCGAAGAAGGTCTCTGTCAAAACGAAATTTAAAAATTGAGATGGGGGGAATAGGGGTACACAAAAATGTTGCGGGTAAAAAAACTATGGTAATTTGATGTGCGGGCGCCCAAGAACGTTTCTGGGGGAAAAAAAAAACCTTGTGCTGGAAGGGAGTGGCAAAAATGGACATGGAATATTCAGAAAATTTCAAAGGGATTGCAACGCGTGCCGGTACTGCAAGTATAAAATAAAACATTGTAAAATATATCAATGCATGTAACGTACAAGTATCATAATTTTTCCCCCATCGAATTTAGGTAGTTTATATCAAAGAAAGCAAATATAAATTCCTTCTCAACATACACTAAAGTCAGAGTTTGAGTCCACAATGAAATGCTCAAGGATCTTCGAAAGTTATGACCAGGCACTAGATATTGGATAGGGACAAACAGATTGGTTATTTCATTTCTGATTCGTCATTGTTTCACTGTCTGGTTCACTACCGGCATGACGATAACAGTTACATGTATTGCAAGAAACCCACTGACCAATAGGGCGTTAGAACCAGTGATTATAGGTAAAGAGAATTTCTCACAAACTTGTTTCAATGCCTTGTACACATCTGTATAACTGCTTCGTGGTTATTGGCTTAAGAGTTAAAACCATCCAATTATTGACCACGAAGCAGAGCTGCAGATGTGTCCATAAGGCACTAAAACAAATTGTTGCAACTAACCATTCTGTTATGAATGTATTTATGCGTGATTGTTAATTTAAGTGCAACACAAACTCAATAATACGCTTACGTAAGATCAACCTACTTATTATTATTATTATTATTTTTTTTTTTACATTATGATGCTGGTATTGTGCTGTCTAATGTGTGTAATGAAGGCTGATTTATTCCTAGGAAATACATCTCCAAATTGGGTTGTTTACATTAATTTAGAAAGGTTATATATTATGCACAAAAATATATAAAATGTTAAGTGGTGCGAGCTGCAAATAATTGTAAATTAATTTGTTTTATATATTTTTTGACCTTCTTTTCTGAATTGTAATTTTAAATCTTTCGAACGCACAGATTTTTTTTTTTTTTGGCATTGGCAGATTTGCCTAGAGATTTTTTTCTTTTCA
This sequence comes from Medauroidea extradentata, assembly GCA_003012365.1. NCBI lineage: Eukaryota > Metazoa > Arthropoda > Insecta > Phasmatodea > Phasmatidae > Medauroidea > Medauroidea extradentata. The sequence goes on from PNEQ01133977.1 coordinate 8,977, forward strand.
CATTAATTATAATTCCCTACCACTTTTTAGTATAAATAAACCTACCTAAGTAACAATCGAAGTTTATAGATTATACGATTCTCATTTAACATGTGAGGTCGCAATAAATAATATTTGTTAGTTATTATCCTAAATGAGATTGTCTTCCAAAGTGGTCACTTAATCGCGAACCACGTATGTACCTTATATGTCAGTGTTATTCCCACGGGGGTAGCATAAGGTCGGAATTATGGATAGCGGTTTGATGCCAAGAGGGAATAGAGGTAGTCAGAAAATTAGCCAGCTGCCATACTGCACTACACATCAGACTGGTATTTTTAAGGTAAATGAAAGTATGGTTGCGAGTCGCGACTATCTGGCTGAGCGGAGAAAGAGGATACAGTGGCAGCAGAGCTAAGAGACCCCATGGAGTCGCGACTATCTGGCTGAGCGGAGAAATAAGATACAGTGGCTGCAGAGCTGACCTCCTTGTGCTCTGTACGGCTTGTATTACTTTGAGTGACGCCACAGCAACCACCTGCACTCCGCGATAATCGGAGAGTAGTGCTGATATAGCAGCGGCAAGATCGAAGAGGTTCGCCTAACATTATGCCGCTCATGTGCGGTGGCGGCCACCTGCACCCCAACATCGGGTAACAGAAGAAGATATCATGGTCTAGAGTATTCCTGTTCGTACTCTATTTTGCGGGGTGGGGCTTGACCCTGATGCGACATCCTTCCAGATGTTTGAGATATAAGACTTGCCGAGAGAATTCGAGACTTTAGAGTAAGGATATAAAAGAGAGCTGTGGCAGAGGCAGGAGAGTTTTTGGCTGGCAGGTGCCGGGTGTGAGTTAAAGTGACAGTGACGAGTGACGAGAAGTATTGGGTTGCGACAAGTGCTCGAGGGTATCTGGCGTGTTGGATTGCGGCGAGTAGTGTGACGAAGGTGTTTCTGGGCCACGAGAGGTTCATCGGTGCTCGTGCATTGGGTCCACAATTGTGAGTGATTAGAAAGACTTTCCATGTACACGGAACTTATATAGATTTATTATTTAGAATTTATAACCTGTATGTAAACAGTAGTTATTTGTTCTGTGTGACATATATTTAATTGTGATTAATCATGACATAAGTTTTTGTTTAGATTGTTGTAAATGAACTAGGTTAGTTTTATTTATTTTCTTTCTTATATCAAAGACCTTGATCACCAAACGTACCTAGCCCCGACTTGTAACAGTATTATGCTCTTTAATTGATGTTCTATTTTTGAAAACTCTGTATTTTAGCCCGGTTTACACAGCTCCTAATTTAAATTTCTTTAATTTATTAATTAGTCGGCCGTATTGTTCAAAGCCACGTCAAGTTTTTGTTTGGTTACAATTCCTGGCGACATGCTCCATCTGGACCCTTCTATCATCTTTGGTTATTCCCGCTAGAAGAAGTCGGCGGAACTAGTAGGGAAGATCCGCTGTGGGTGTGATGTGTACGGCGCAAACTGTGCTGTGCTCGTGGTCTTGGCCCTGAAACACACTCCAGAAATAAAACCTGGCTTGCAGAGTTGTTAGTACTGAAGGCGGCAGTGGTTAGCTCTGGGTCTTGTCTTGGTCACGTGTTGTTTACAGCAGTCTCCAGCCAGCCTTGTGCCGCTGAGTAAGTACGTTTACAGAAGCGCAGCTGCCGCGCGTCATAGGCAGACATGAGGGATAAATACAGACGGAGCATTAGAAGCCTATGCTGAGGTCAAGTCGACTGTATTTATGCACGTAACAGATTGCCGGAGTACAGTCAGCTACGAGGTTATGGTTGGATAAGCCACAGCTAAGGTTAAGTCTACTACAGGTTAGAAAGTTTGGCATGGGGACAATTTCTGCCGCTTGAGCGCTGGTATAGGTAAAAGATGTAAACTGACCAATCAAGGAGCTTTCCTGAATTTTAAGTTGCATCAAGTTTATAATTTAAAACGCAAGAGTGGTTTCTTTTCATTTAAAACTAAGCTGTCTTGTGTCATTTCCAAGCCTATTGAAATGTAATATTACTACGGTTTCGTATTTTTCTGGCCCCTTAGCGACAGCAGCATAAATTTTCCCTGTGCCAAATTCTCCCATAGTATAAGAACACTTCCAACCTGTAGCAGAATTAATCTTAGTACAGTAGTGGCGGCTCTAGGGTTGTTGGCAGGGAGGGCACAAGTTGCAGAGAACTGTACAGGGTTGTGCGCTAGTTGACGCTACAGCCACTGACACGCCGGTATGTAGGTGCCGCTTATTACTGACTGGCCACAACACAATAACTAGACAGTAGATCTTTTTTCATGTTCATTGGTATATGGCGGTGTCTTCACAGGAGTGTACAGTTCTCGGCTACTTGTGCTCTTCTTGCCAAGAAGCCTCACGCCGCCACTATACCACACCCATATTGTACGGGTTGCTATGGTAACCAACTCTTTTCACCTGTCGATATGGCGGAGCCTTCCGTCTTAAGACCTCACAACTTTGTCATATGTCATACGACATAACGTCATGATTAGAGATGATGGTATATCGCGAAAAATGTGTGCCAACATACCCTTGAAAACATTGTAGTTTCTTGTTACAAGTGTAATTGGGTGATATACGTCTGACACAACGTATAGTCTCGAGGGTAAGCGAGCAGATTTGCTGGAACTTTGCATTTTTCATAAAAAGGTGGCAGTTGGCACATTGGACCCCTCAAGTGAATTTCAATGAGAACATCCACACTACGTGCATATAAAACTAAATCGATGTGTGTTGAAATTTTTAAATTTGAAGTCGATTTGAGGTAACTACAGCTACTTAAAGTTCGTGCTTTTAAAACGCCCGCGAAAACGTGCAGTGACGTCACAAGCCATAGTACACACGGAGCCTTGGCAAGCTAGCTAACTGCTGTCGCACTCCGGCGGAATGCCTGACTACGCTTTGTCAATAAAAAACAATTTTTAAGTCTGTTACGGTGGTTCGTTTCGTTATACGTATGAAGTCAATCATTCAATGTAACAAATGTTATATTTCAAAGATATTCAAGTCGGAGGTTTTATAAAAGTTTAGTGTTACGCACATTGTTATACCGCACAATATCAGAGCAATATCCGAGCACTGTAATATGCAATAATACATTAAATAAACCTGTTTACTGGTGCAAACCATTACTATATTTAATTATTTAATTCCCATATATTTACTTTACAATAGAACCACACCAAGTGTCGGCCACGATACTGCAATGGTTACTCTCTGGGCTGACATTGGAAAACTTAAGAGTTCAATAATCTTTCGGGTTAGTATAATATTGTTTCTCAGATTTTGCATGGAACCGTCGATTCTTGATCCGAATTTAATATCTAGTATAATCAATAGTATTTTGTATTTCATTACGTATGTTAGGTTTATATGCAATAATAAATTTATACAGCAAATAATACTTCTGGGCTATTGTGTGATTTAGCCTAAATTCAAGCTTAACCATATATGACCTATTATTTTAATTTAGGTACAGTACTAGATCACATAAAAAATCACTTTCGCAATTAGCATTCAATTTAAATTGCTGTTTCTTCTGCGCAAATATGTCATTTCAGACATCGCATTAATAAGGTTCCGAAAATGGAAAATAGATAGTTAAAAAAAAAAAAAAAAACATTTTTGTATCAGACGCTTGTAAAGCTATTTAATAGTATTATTTAAAAAAAAATACACGACGTACGTGCGTTTAAATTAAAATGCTGAAACTAAAAATACAAATTTGAAAAATTCAATACTTTTCTTATTGCAAAAATATTTTATTTTGTGGTTAAACATAGCTGAATGTGTTGCCTACGACATCGTTATTCACTGTGAATTGTTCGGGTTTGATATGCGAGTTGGTTTTAGTGTCGTCCTTAAAACTGAAACATGCACATTTTGGATTAACAAGCCATTATGCAAAAACTATGCGAAATAAAAAATTGTTTAAGAAGAAAATAATTTGGTCACATTTTGTGTCTAAAAGAAGGAAAAAAAATAACCGGTAGGCCTACAAATATAAAAATAAAAACACTGTGATGAAAACTGCGGTAGACCTTGTCGCGTCCTTCAAGAACATCCAATCACAGACCATTAAGCATAGCTGAGATTTGCACACAAGGCAATGAAACAAATTGTTGCAAAAAATTCTCTTCGCGAATAATCACTGGCTCTACGCAAGGTGCTGAGAGTAAGAAAACATCCTATCAGTGTCCTTGAAACAGAGCTGCGAGTGTGCACAGAAGGCAATGAAACAGGTTCGTGCAAAATTATTTTCAGCCAAAAATCAGTATGTCTAATATTAGCATACGTGCTGTGGTGGTTGACCTCCAGGTTCGGTCAACAAGGACGCAGATCCTGGCAGCTGCTGCCAGTCAGTGTTGCCAGATCCGGTTTTCAGAACTTAAAACTATCGTTTTTGAGAGAAATTATGGTACATAGTTAACTTTTGCAAAATATTCATTAAACAATTTCAATTGCTTACAAACGATATATGAAATTTAATTGTACGTAATGTTACTATCGAATTAGATACGCATGGAACCAAATTAATTAACAACTGATATTACCATTTTGAAGGGTTTTTGTGGAGTCTACAGTATTCTTGCAATTTTCTCCCATAATACTATTGCACACATAGGCTATGTAAGTAACTTGTAATTTATCGATGCGACGGCAGATGTAAGGAGTAACATAATATATATTGCTATCAGTCTCTCGCCTTTGATGTAGAAACATTGCGGTGTATAACTGAGCCAGGGAATAAAAACTTTAAAAGGTAAATAATAATAATAATAATAATAATAATAATAATAAATGTTTCGTTTATCTCTCCAACGGATTGAAAATCATGTTCGATTTTTCGTGTTGAACGTGAAATTGTGGTACAATTAGTCATTATCGGCAGGAAGGTATCGTCCACGATACAATTTATGAAAATAAGGTACAAACAGATAATTATGGTACGACCTTGCAACGCTGCTGCTAGTTCACGTACTGCCGCTTGTACCATATAAACCCCGCTCCTCTCCACCCCACGGTATATACCCTACGTCGTTTCTAAACTCGCGGGGGAGACCATTCGCGCTGCGGTACACTGGCCGTAAACCCGCAGTGATTTACAACGCCGAGCTCAACACCCGTAAATATAACTCTGGCTGCGCGCACCTGTTGTGTTGCCTTCGTGCGTCGTCTTGTCCGTATACACACGCCAGTAAGTCTATACATTATTTACGTCCAAGGGCGCCGTACTTACCCGACCGTGCCACTGCCCTGGCGCCACACCGCCCAGGGCGTAGTCGAGTTGCAGATCGATAATTGCCGCCTTGACCGGTAATCGATTATTGGCGCTCCAGGCACTGCCTCGCTCCAGCCCGGACACTTGCGAGGCGAAACTTGTCCCGTTACAATTGAAGGGCTGAGGATTAGAAGGGTGCTATCAGCCAAAACTGAGAAAATGACTTTTCAGCATATTATTATAGGAAATTTCGTGTAGAATACATTGGTATCATTGGTTTTGTCCTAAGCCCACTTCTAACACTCGAAATATAGCTTTAAAATTCTCAAGATGCTTTATCTAGCAAGATTATAATGGAGCTATCAACCAAAAATATTATAATGGGGCTATCAACCTCATGTCAAAGAATTAGAAGGGGGCTATCAGCCATAACCTCAAAATATTCTAATACACTTCAATATTACATAATATTTACTACACAAAAAGCACAAAATACACAAGAACAGTAAAACATATTAATACAAAATTGAGTGTTATTTCATATTGAATAAAAAGAGTACCATTGTTAGCAGTTTAATTACAAAGCAATAATGGAATGTTGTGTTGTTTGAAAATATAGGTACTGTAATTACTATTGTACTAGAAAATATGTATTTTTTTAAGCTTAACTTAATTAGTATTGCAATATACCATAACAATTTTAAAATAAATTCAAATTATTTAGGAAAAATTTAAATAATGGTGTGAACATCAGAAACAACTCTTGAATGTTTCAATTAAAAAGTAAATTAAAACAAAATTAAATGAGTAGAACATGTTCATTTTCTCATTTCTTTTCTAGATAGTCTAAATGTATGTACATACATCAGTAACTATCAGCCCAGTCAGCAGGATCGTCTTCGGGGAATTCAGTGGCACGGCATTCCTTGCCAACCAGTTGAGCTTGCTCAGAAAAAAAATCTTTCCAAAAGTCATTTTTCGTTTCAGGAATATAGTCCATTTGATCTTTTAGGTACTTCACTTTTTTCGGATTTACTTTCACTTTTGTGTGATACAACCTTTTTAGTGATGGCACAACTTTCGCCCGTCCAGATTTGCAAATTCTGAATGAGTCGTATGGCTCGATGTTTCCACTACTATATCTGAACTTCACCCCGTAAGGATCCTCTCTGTCTATCCTAAACTCTCACCTCACGTATTCTCACTTTCTGGGCTGCCTTCGGTTTGTTGAAACCTTCATCGAAAAATGTTTTGAAGTCATAAATGTCACTACTCTTCATGACTAAAGTTTCAAATGGTTTCTCATGTCTAGCTTCTTTTACAACTTTTTCCCAGTCTGCAGGGGTGTGTATCGCATTCACATTCAATTTTTTCTGCCTCTCTAT
>PNEQ01133978.1:0-15599 GCA_003012365.1 Medauroidea extradentata
AATTGCAAGATTTGTTTATTATTGTGAATAAGCATCCTGAGCTGTGCATGGCGAATCGCTTATTTGGTCCGTATCTTATTTCTGATTTCTTCTCGTGCCCACGTGGTTGAGTTAGGAACTCCTGCGACTACTGACTGAGATAACTAGCCGTGGCAAAGCAATAGTAAATAATCGAAGGGTGGCTAAGTACCACTACAGTGTGGTTAGTTATTTTGCATTGTACATCTGTTATTGTGCATGCGTATTTTAGTTTGCGTGTGGTTATTAATTGTAATTGAATTAAGCCTATTGGCATGGAGTCTAAAGATATTTCTCGACCACGATGAGTGTTCAGTAGGAGAGGGGATTGGCACAGCGCTAGTAGCACGCTTCTGTCGGGCAGGAGAGGGATGACATTGCGAGATAGGGAGTCGTAAAACTTGTGAGTGTATAGCTGTGGCCACGAATGTATACAACAGTGTCGACAGCTGTGGTCTCGAGAGCAGAGCTGCTATGAAATTCTGCAGTTTTGAGAGTTGATAGAGGGTAAATGGTGTGTATACGGTGCAACCGAGCGAGGAGGCGCAACTGCAAGGCATTGGACTTGCATTCAGGAGGACCCGGATTTGATCACGGCTTCGGCCATCCTAATCGCGGTTTTCCATGGTTTCCTGAGATTGCTCCAGGCAAATGTGGTTCCTAAACAAAGACCATGGCCACCTCCTTTCCTTGCTCCTGTATTAAGTTGTATGTAACCATCTCTAATGACTTCGGTGTCGACGAGACAAAAAGCCCTCTTACCTTACCTTTATAACTTACAAGGTGTGACATTAAAGAGGTTGTCACAATGAAAGGAACAAAATAAAAACTAATAGAGCTGCAAAAAGTTTGGCAGGATTTAAGTTTAGGGGGTGCATCGTTTTTCCTTAAAAATTTTATACCTAAACAAATTTTACAGACTTTGTTTTGCCTAAAGTTATTTTTTCTAAAATCATTTCTCCTAAAGTAGTTTTGCCTAAATTATTTTTGCGTAAAATTATGTCACCTAAAAGTAATTTTGCTTAAAATCATTTAACCTAAAGTCTTTTAGCCTAAATTCTCTTTGACTAAAATTTCATACCTTTGTTTTACTCCCGACAAAGTCTTTTGCCTACAGTTTATCAAATTGTTTGGCCTATTTTCATTTACCTTAAGTTCCAGCCTCACTCTTACCATGCACAAAATTTATTTTGCCTAAAGTCATTTTGCATAAATTGAGTTTTCCTAAAGTCGATTCGTCTAAACACTTGACACCTTCGTTTTGCCTAGTCATTCAGCCTAAAGGTGTTTTACCTAAAATTGTTCTGCGTAAATTCACTTAGCCTAAAGTAAGTTTGCTTAAAAGTCATTTTGCCTTAAGTAATTTAGCCTAAAGTTGTTTTCTCTAAAATTGTATGTTTAAAATTCGATCCCCTTGCTTGAACTTTCAACTCTTAAAATAAATCATTTTGCCTAAAAATGCTTGCTTAAAATTCTGGCTTCCTGCTTAACTAGTCCAAAGTCTTTTTTGCCTAAAGTTGTTTTGTCCTAAGTCATTTTGCGTATATTAATTTTACCTAAAGTCATTTTGCCTAAACACTTTTGCAACATTTCTTTGCCTAAAGTCTGTTTGCTTAAAATCTTTCATCCTAAAGGTGTTTTGCCTAAAGTCGTTTAGCTTTAAATCTTTTTGCCTTGTGCCACACTTAGGGCACTAATGACAACAAGTAGGTTATACCCCAAACAGGTTACGACCAACAAAGTAAAGACAAAACATAATAAGATTAACCCAGAGGCAAATTATTATTCAAAACTTACTTTGTACTTTAAGTACAAATAGTCTGGCACTTCACAAAAATCAAATGATACTACAATTACTTTCAAACATTTATTTGATTGGTTAAGCATGAACATGGCCCATTTATTTGATTTATTTACCGGCTCACTGCGAGCAACCGAGAACACTACGCTCCCTCGGCACGTCGTTTACACGAAACCAATAAAAGCATTAACCTATACTCTACAGAGCGAATTCCCGCACCTCTGAGTGCCCCGACAAGAGGGAAGGTCACACAATCCTTGAAAACCGTAACCTAGGACACTTACCAATATGCGTGTTCAACGACATACCGAGAGAGCGAAGAGTCAGAAGACAACCGCCGGAGGAAAGCTAGACCAGGCTCGCACATGACCAAGGGAGGGGAGAAAAGGGGCATACGGAGAAGGCAGGCAACGGGAGGGGAGAGTCACCCGAACTGCTCCGAAACACTTCCGAAGAAGCACAAAGTGACGTCTCCAGGTACTGCATCACACCCATTCATACGCGGGCCGCCCCATTTAACTGACGGCTCGCCCTAAGTCCGTCGGGACACACACTCTGGAAAACCCCGGCACAGCCTAAAATAGTTTTTCCGAAATTTGTTTTGCCTAAAGTCATTTTGCCTAAAATCATTTTGCCTAAAATCCATTTGTCTCATATGTCATCCCTTTGCTATACTTTTGACAGAGTCGTTTGCTGAAAATAACTATATTGTTCTCTTCAAAGTCCTACCTTCTCGCTTAACTGTCAAGAAATAATTTCTCCTACAGTTATTTTGGCTAAAGTCGTTTTGCTTAAAGTAATTTTGCCTTAAGTTATAGTGCTTAAAGTCATTTTGCCTAAAGTTGTAGTGCTTAAAGTCATTTCACCTACAATAAGACAAATCATTTTTAGGCAAAACAACATGTACCCCAAATTTAAACTTGCGTAATATAAGTCTACATCCATAATAAACATTTCTTAAGGTTTCGCATCACTCGCTATAAGGATTATTGGTTTTTAAATTTTTTGCTAACTCCAGTGAAGAACATGTGAAACGTACTATTATAGCTTGAATTATGTGTACATTGTGCTGTACTTTATGTATAGAAATTAAATTGGTGCCACATAATTAGGCCACAATTAGGCAAGCAATTTATTTATAACACCACGATCAAAATCATCAGTACAAATTTTTTTTAGTAATGTTTAGTTTTTATTTTCCAGGTGTGGTCAGTTTTAGGCCGTTGACATCTGCTTGGTCTACTTCTGTTCTAATTTTGCAAATAGTTTGTTCAGATTTTCCTGTTGCAGCTGCCACATGTTTATTAGCCTGACTTATAGAATGATTGAGTTGACTTTATCACAAAAATTAAAAAACATTCTAATTACTTCCATGCACTGGCTATGTAACATCTTATTACTTGACCTACTAGTGATGCCATTATTAAACAGTTAACAACCCTCCCACAGTTTTTTTACAGCATCAATACCTTTCCTAAATGACTCGCGCCTGTGTCTCTATACTTTATATGTGCACTTTCATATTTTTCGTCCGTTAGCAGCTATCTACCTTGCTCCACAGCAGGGAAGACCTGAATAGATCCGGTCAAGAACTAGAGTTGAATATTTAGAGAGCTTGCGAGCTGGTAGACCTTCATCACACATGATTCATTCCCGGTTTTAGAGTAATATCTACACTATAGACTAGATCGAGTAAGGTTTTCGTGAGTACAGTACCTCATGTGAGGCATTGATAAAACGTTGCATCCCAGATTCGTAACTCGCTGAGGGACTTCACCTACACAGGAAGAGTAAAAATATTGTGATCAATGGCATATTGCAAACATTTTAAAGGTTAACAAATGAATCTCCCGATGTAGGGTCAGTGACAATGGTATCAGTTGTTAGATGTGTAATTTGTCCAACAAAACTGAAACTATATTTTGGAACCATCTTCATTTATGCACGTGATTATTTACTAAAATAGTTTTTAAATTTTGTGAATTTCAGTTAATTTTTTTGCACTAATGTTTGTATACTTAGCCTGTTACACACTGTCCTTAATTTTCTATTCAATTATTTACTTATTTCTGTTCATAAACATTGGTAGCGGTTTTACACCAGAATTATGTAGCAAATCTTCTATGTTGCATACACACTATCACTGTTTACTACTTAACCACTTTTGGTACATAAAGAAGAAAAATATTGTTGTGATGTTGGTTGCTACAATCCATAAAGTATAACTGTAGAATTCCCTATAACTATTTCACAAAGAAGACACGCATGTGACTCCCATATAAGTTATACTATCTTGTGTTATTTAAGTTGTGATAACTCCAGCAGCCATTGTTTATCAGGGAATAATAATTTTATTTATATTCAAATCACATTGGCAACCCTGCTTGCATACTGTGCATCCGCTGTGGCTGAAACTGTGCGTTGCTCATGTGCATAAACATACACTACGATGAAAAATAGTATGGGCTCTATCTGTGAAACAGTTTAGTTAGTATCCAAATATTTTGCTTCAATACTTTCTTAATTAAGCCTTTAAAATTTTTTTGTGCTTGTTTAATTAATGTACGATCCTGGATTTGCATTTTATAATCTTTTTGGAAAAAAGTTAAATCCTGGTGTTGCTTAAGGTTTGCGTGGCTGGGTCATAACAAAGTATTTTATGCATTGTTTGGTACAATGAATTACGACATTGAAGCCTCTGTTTTGCCTCAGGCATTTAGAAGACTTATCCTCTGAAGATGACCAGCCATGGATGAAAACATTAGAAGGCTTATTAGTTGGTGTGCAGTGTTTCGGAGGAGAACTGCCTCTATTCTTCCTCTCAGGTAATTGTAAAAATATCCTTAGTAGTAAATATCTTGAAACTGAAAAATACATACAAAAAAATCTTACATATATTGGTTCTGTTGAGAGATACAACAAATATATTTGGTGCCTGTTGCAACACATTGTAGAACAATAGCTTATGGTATCAGTAAAAAACCCAGACTGGCTCCAGGCTAATGCACCTCGTAGTTAGCTATTGTAATACATATTACGCTCACCCCCGATTTTTAGCAATTTACCATTTAAGCCTAAAAACACTATCATTTGCCCGCACTTGGCAGATCAGTATGTTGCAGTTTATTTTTATGTCTGAGTAATCTGATAGGTTAGTCTATAATATTGAAATGTTGCTTTTATTTGGAAACAAGCATTTACTTACGTTTCAACACTTATCCAAATGTAATTTCATGTTTTGTAATGCTTATTGATTATTGTGTTAACTTTTCCCAGAGTTTATTTACTAACACTGCCAATTACCTGAATAATTGTGCCAATCCCGTGCACGCACTGTGCAAAGTGCAGTAAACAGCGGTCATTGGAAATTAGCACATGAAAATATTAACTTGTTTGTTGCTTGAAAACGTTTTTAATGTTAGTATATTCTTTTGTATTAATTATAGTGTTTACCAGCAATATGAGTGTTTATTTTGTAAGTTGGGAAATCTATTTATGTAACATAGTAATTTCATGCCACTAGAGTAGAAACTTCTGTATTTGAGAGTGGCAGGCCTGTACTAATTCCAGACAGCTGTGAGCAGCCGGTCAGCCATTTTGCTAATGGTTTTTTTCGGCCCAGTGAGTGTTACATAACGAAGGCACTTTGCCTTAACTAGTAAAGAGTCTTCAACAGCTTGGCCTTCGGTCCGGGTCGGCCTGGCAGCCCTCTTCATTCATTAAACCCCATGCTGACTGCGACCTGGTAAGGACGCCACAGACTGCTTCCATCCTGCTTCTTACCGAGCTAAATTAACCCTAGCCAGGACGACATGGTGGAAAAGTATATGTTGCACATCCGTGTCCGGCTTTTTACTTAGCATGGAGACCTAACGTACGTACTCTTCAAGTCTCAGTGTCTCTTGTCTCCATGCACCCTCATGCTAATTAAAGTGTTGTCACGTGTTTTCCAGTTCTTGTAAAGATGCTGTTAAAGTTTATTGTATGTTTTTTACTGTTAACTCTTGTCAGAATCAAATTTTAAAAATGTTTGCAGATCTTACATTTAAAAGTTACAGAACCATTTTGGCTTTTATGTTTTGTTTTCAGGATACATTTTGAAGAAGATAGGACATGTACATGCCATGTCTTTAGTTCTGCTTGGGTATGGTATTCGTTTTATCCTGTATGCATCTCTTCCAAATCCATGGTGGTTCTTGCCAGTTGAAATGCTTCAAGGTGTTACATATGGCATATTCTACACTACAATGGTCTCATATGCAAATGAAGTGGCCCCCTATGGGGCAGAGACCACAGTCCAAGGATTGGTTACTGCAGTTCATGAAGGAGTGGGTGAGTTTTGATGCACATCTCATTACATCTGCAGTATTAGGACAAGGAAAATGGTGACCATAAAACTGTTACTTTGTTATGCTAGATATTTCTACCATGAACTAAACTGCATTATAGTCAACTCCAGTTTTAACGACCCGGGAATATGGTCGTTATTTCGGAGGGGTCGTTATTAGAATTTTGACAAATTTTCGGCGACCCCCGACCACTAAAATGTAGACTTTTTTTGTTTTTTATCATTGAATCGACGTTCACTCATCTTCGGTGCAAAAATTAAAGTGTTTTTATAAAATGGTACACATTTATTTTGAATAGCAAACACATTATTTTTAAAAGTATGCCATTGAAGTGGATCTACGACCTTTGTTTAGTTCAATATAAATCATAAACGTGGCCGATAACCTAAATTCTTGCGCCCGCAACGTCCATTTTGGGATTTTATTTTCCCGAATGTTGCAATGAAGTTTATTGAAATAGTAATATTTTTCAGTAGAGTGAAGTATTTTGAATAAATAGATACACTGGAAGCAGATATATGACCTTTCTTTGAATCAAAATTAAGAAAAACATTGCAGACCAAATAGATTCTTGCGCCCGCAACGACCGTTTTGTAAGTTATTTGTAAGAAAGCCGCAATAAAGTTTATTGAAAGAGTAATATTTTTCAGTTGAGAGAATGATTTTGAATAAATAGATACACTTGAAGCGGATATATGACCTTTCTTTGGCTCAAAATTAAGAAAAACATCGCAGACAACATAGATTCTTGCGCCTGCAATGACCGTTTTGGAAGTTATTTGCAAGAATACCACTGCAAAGTTTATTGAAACATTAATATTTTTCAATAGAAAGATGTTTTTTTGAATAAATGGTACATTGGATGTTCATATACGACCTTTCTCTAGCTCAACATCAAAGAATATTGTCTGCAATGTAAATTAAGTGCCAGTAATGTCTGCTTTCAAAACTACTTACAAAGTACTATCGCAGTGTTGTTGTTTGAAATAGTAATTTGTTTCAATAGGCACATACATTGGTTGACATCTAATACTTTTCTTCGATTCATCAGGCACAAACTTTGCCGGCAACGGTAATTCTAGTTCGCACAACATACGTTTTGATAAAGTTGTTTGTCTCCTGGGACCTCGTCTTCGCAGCGAGCGACCACACACACACACACGTGTGCGCAGGGACCTATCTGGAAACTGGTTAGCTCAAAAACAACATACACTATGTGTCTGCTGCGTCACTTTGTGCCACTTTTGACCACTTCTTAGTCACAGCTCCTGACGCTCGCTCGCTCTGCAGATGGAACGTGATGATAACAATACTCCCTTTGTTTTGCAGTCCTTTCACTTCTCTAGCTCGGACGGCCGTGTGAAAATAATCTGCTTCTACTCTCTGCACGAGTTATTTACACACTACACCAATGTGCATTGCGAGGGATTTGATACTGAGTTTCAATTTGTTCACCAACAGTAAACAATTACGTACAAACATCAAGATGTTGATCATTGTTAATAAACTTGGATAACACATTCACAGAACAACTTTAAAAGCCTAACACAATGCTGTTTCACATTTTGTTTTCACCAACGTAGACAAGTGCCACAGGTTTTATTTATGGTCGAACCGATTGCACGTGCGTGCATGCATGTGTGTGGGCGCGAGCGCACGTGTGGACTAGTGACACACCAGACGCACTGTTCTCATGTGTCATCGTACTGGCCTGCGCTGTGCCATGCACATCTGAGACATTCACCATATGTTTGGTAGTGTCAATTATGCTTTCACTTTTCAAAATTAATAATGATTTATAAACATTACTGTGTATACATCATTAAATGACATAGTGGTAATTATATTTAATAGATTTTAATTAACAAAATGGAAAACGTAATAAAGCTTAAATAAACACAACATATAATCGTAATATCAGAGACAGAAAGACAGACTACCATATCCAAGGGCACGAGAAATAAGTGGCAAAAAAGTTACGGTGTGCACATGATAAAAAAGGGGTGAGCGAATGGCCTTATTGGAGTGGTTGGCCGGTGGAGGGAAAGAAGCATGCTGGTCGCCGACTAGCCGGTGGACGGGAAGGGGCGTTCGGGCCGGCTGTCTGGCAATCGCATCGTGCGGGAGGAAGGGGTAGCAACGTATATTTTTAGAACACACACACAGTGTGCGGCAGTACAGTATTCGAGAAATAACTGCAACTATTTGCGGCCATAATAAATGCAACGCCTTTTTCTGCTATTTTCTTGGAATTAATTTTTTTAAGCAAATTTTTTTCAATATTCCACTGTTCCTGGAAAAAGGGTCGTTACTTCGAGAGGGTTGTTATTCCCGGGCTCGTATAATCGAGATTTGACTGTATTTCTGTCCAGATTCAAATGTATTATTTAATGAAATATAACATCAAACATTCTCTAGATAACATGAAAAGTTTTGTTATGGAAGAGGAGAGAATAAGAACAATAGAAATTACTCTACTAAATATCTGGTAACGAAAAAATTGTTTGCGGTATCTTTATTTTCTTACATTGTTAACATTCTAAAGTATTAATTTAAAGGCTGTGTGTGTAAATTATTTTATACTATTTAAAGCATTAAATTAATCATTAAGGTTACTGAAAACCTTAAACCTACTTACATAAATCGTAAAAAAATTGAAACGGCAACATAATGGCTAAGTGTATTACGTATATTACGGTATGTACAATGAAACCTCTTATTGACACTTTTCGAGGGGACAGGGCGAAAAAGTATAGAAAGCAGGAAAGTGTAAATTAAGGGAAATCTTATGATACCCGTTCAGCTTACTTTATTTAGTACTTTTGTTTTCATGTTGCTTAAAAAAATCTCTACAGGTAAAATCTTAAGTGATAGTATTAATGCAAGTACAGTAGATACCTGTATTATAACATTTTTCAAGGGACCTGTGAAAATAAGTGTTATATGCAGGATAATGTTATAAGCAGGAATCAATATTTTTACACCAATAAAAGGATGTTTCACTAAAGTAACTTAAAATTTGATAGTTTGTGTACAGTGAATAAGCCTGTAATGAGATTAAATGAGGCTATAGTTACTGTGCTATCAGAAACATGATGAATACATACATTATGTGTACCGTATTTGCCGGCATATAAGACGACGATTTTTACGTATTTTTGGCCCTCAAAAATTGCTACTCGTCTTATATGAGGGTGCAAAAATCTTTGGTAGCCAAAAATTGTTTGAAAGCGAAGCTGTAAGCTGTGGAGTTGTATGATGTTTCAAGGAATTAAGTTTTTCGTCACAAATGAAAACGAGTGCCCCGTTCATTTTAATGAAATTTACGGTACGAAATTTTGATTAGCGACATTCATAATAAAGGACACTTACTTGCAGCGAATCGGCGATAGATGCGAGCGCGTGCCGAGATACTTTGTCTCGCCAGCCTATAACTTTCGGGCGGAGAAAACGAGGATCTAGGTCCGTATGCTTTCATCCTTTGTCTCGCAAGCACAAAACTCTCGGGCAGAAAAAACAATGATCTAGGTACCATACCACCCATTCACGTGTCTACCGTCAAGTGCTAGGCTGGCAGACAACAGCGCACAGAAATGCAATGACCTTGCAAGTAGCTGTTGTAGCCCGGCGTTGCCATGTTGCGCGTGGCGTGCCTCAGTCCGACGTTGTCAAGTCGCGCACAACTGCTAGCAACTGATGATGCCGGCATGGGTCGCCGGCTGCCGTCGTGCATTTCCTCTGTTCTTGGGCGCCCGGAGGGCAGTAGTAGCCAATGTTATTTGTTTATGTGTCTACTATGATGTTTATATGACGGTAATAAATGCATTAAAAATATTTAAATTAAATTTTTTATGTTTCTGGCAAAGGAAAAAAAATTTTTTCTGTCAGGAATTTCAAAATTAGTAATTTACTTTTTTTTAGGATTTTGTACCTTCGAAACCATGACTCGTCTTATATGTGGGGTCGTCCTATATGCCGACAAATATGGTATAATAGAAGCTCTCCCACTTGTCTTCTGTAGGTTCATGATCGTCGTCTTTAGGATCACAGTCTTTAATCACTGTAATGTACGCTTATGATACATTCCCGGACATTAATTTGTTCGTTTACAGACATTTTTAGTCTACAGCTTAGTAATTTTATTAAAAATAATACAGTTGTGAAAAATTTCACCACAGTTTTGGTTAATGTCTCAGGAAAAAAAGTGATGTTATATTCAGGGAATGAAAATACCAGTGTTGTTATAAGGAGGCAGGAAATGAAAGCATTTTGCTTTATGGAGAAATGGTGGGACCAAATAAAAGTGATGTTATGTGCAGGAAAATGTTATATCCAGAAATGTTATAACAGGGTTCTACTGTAATGCATTTATCATATTTTGTCACATAAAATTTGGTACAGTGTAAGTTATCAATATCGGAATTATTGAATATACTGTAATGGGAAGATTTGTGGCACGTGCACTATCCAAGAGAACATCTTGAAATGTTAGATCTGATTATTTTTTACTGTTTGGTTGATACTGTTAAGCATTTTACCATTTTTAGCAAAGCTGTCATGAATTTAGACAAAAGAAGTACATATTTGAATGGGAATGTAAGTTCTTTATTCAGATCAACACATGTTTCCGCGAGCTCGTCACAATTTTCCATGATTACAGTATCATTTTTGTTTTATCGAAAATGTCGTCTATTTTTTTTCCATTATATTACTGTTATATAACTATCTGCTGCACTAAATTGGAAATGATTTTAAAACACAGCTGCCTATAATTAAACATTTTCAAACACGTTTTCCAAATTTTATGTTAAAGTTACCGTTATTTGCACTTAAAAACAATGACAAATGAACGCACATAAAGAGATCGTTGTTGCCAACGTAAATACAGCTCTTGATAGTATTCGAGACAATCTACAGCCCTAGCGGCGGCAATATGTCTTGCCGCCATCTTGAATTTTTTGTGCCGTGAGCGCAAGCATTAAATGAGATTAATGTCATTCTTGTATGGCTTTGCACATGATCACCAACTTCGCTGTAATGTTTCTTCTTTGTTCTATTTCCAAAAAATTTTTTATGTCCTTTCTTTGTCATCTGCGACTCTGAAATCTCGTGTTTATATTGTTGTCGGATGGCGAAAACAAGGGCAACAGAATGATGCACAATGTGCAGAAGTCTGCTTCCTTGAGTGAAGAATAGGCAACTTGGTAACCGATAATTAGAAAAGAAGTAAATTTTTAACAAAAAATAACTAAGCCCTCAGGCAACATCGCAGGAAACCACTACCCGAAAGCAGACTCTTACTTGCACAACCTTTGGGGGGATAGCTCAATGCCATTGGCCGGACAGAAGAGGTGGTATAGAGTACAGTAAGGTGCCAACTTATGTAAGGGTTACGTTGTTGACTCAGTTACGTAACTCAATTGTTTGTATTGTACTAGAATGCAATTTCAAAACAAACTAAAATATTTATGTGTTATGTTTTAGAAGCAACGAGCATGGTTGTAGAACCTAAAGGAATTAAATAAAATGTGTGTACATACACTGAAAATAAGACTGTGAACACCCTCGTAACACGCACAATGTTAAACAAAATTATTCTGTCATATGCGGGGCGCTCATTACAACAGGGTAAATGTGCGCGGGCGGAGTCAATGTGGCTGGAGACTTGGCAACGCTGTGCGTGGCTAGTCTTCCGCAGCATTCAATCATACGCCTGCACACACACTATGCACGAGCACAGATGATGCCTGTGCCTGACCAGCACCAGTCACGTCTGTGCTGATTTGTAACTTTCGTGGAGGAAGTTATCAGCACTCCCCATTAGACACGTCTGCTGAAGGAGCGTAAAAAAATTACTGTGCCATATACATAATGTGATTTGGACTGAGTGTGTTGTTTTGCTACGGTAAAATTTAATTGCTTGCATAATTTAGGTTTACTAATTAACCTGCATGAGTTAAGATGAAAGTTGTCTAATTCTACTGGGTGGCCAGGTGTATTATCCAAGAGAAGCAGCACTTAAAATTGATTTTGTTCTTAGCTCAATATTCCTTTACTTCGGGAACAAAATTATTACTAAACCAATCTCCAAACAGCGCATGTGTAATCCAGGTCTTGGTGTTATATTTCCATATTACTGGCAGCTTACTTGAGCCAATTTTTGTAAATGTGAGTGGGTACTGGGAATGATAAACTGTAAGTGATTTAAGTTTAAGTTTCCGGACACAATAGAACAAACCACATACGGTGATGCAATTTTTTGTGACCTTAAACTCAGGCATAGACTTTTATTCCTGGTAAATGACAGTTCTGGCATCTGCGTCCAAAATGGAGCAGTTTCATCGATGTTCAATATTTGCTTAGGCAAATGTTCACCTTCCTCGATTATTTCGGCTAGGAGTTCAGAAATTTAGCTTGCCAAGCTCGCATCTGTATTTGTGATCTCGTCTATGTTCTTTGTTATGATTCGCACACTTCTTGAATTTCAAACCATTCAGTGATCTCCTGTTTTTACTGTTTTTGCGATAAGTAATTTTTTAAGCCTAAATGAGAGCAGCTATGAAAAATCTGTTCTGACAGTTTTGGTTTTACTTTTTAGCCAAAACCATATAATTTCTTGTCTTGAAAAAATATCTATCACGACTGTCCATGTCTTTTTTCCCGTATTTCCTAAGTAAAGTCTCGTGTTTCTTACTGACTGGTTTGAGGGAGTGAGAGATTTTGGTCAGCGCTTAACATAGAGGTTTTCAGTGCTGGTGAGGGATGAAGTGAGGTGAATGTAGAGCTGCGCCAGAAGGAAAGGGCGGGGGAAACTGGAGATCCCAAAGAAAACCCTCCGACCAGCGGCATTGTCTGGTACTATCACTCCATGCAAAAATCCGGGGACCGACCCCGCCAGGAATGGAACCCGCATCACCTTGATGGGATGGGAATGGTCTAACCATTTGGCCACCGCAGCTCTGGCTGGTTTGAGCATTCTTATTTACGCTTAGATAACATTTTACTGGTGAACAAACAATATTTGCAGAAAAAATACTGTGGCTGTAAATCTATGCAGGGATGTGGCTTTCCTTCACCTGGGGCAAGAATTATGTATTACTGTAATTAAAAATTTTCTGTACCACCAGTAGCAGCACTAACCCGGGATCTGCGACAGGCTACCCTCCCCTCTACCATCCTCTAGATCCGCCCCAGCACTTCTGCTTCACGTGAGATAAGAAGCGATACTGCTGTAAGCAGGATCAACATAAAGTGGAGAAGAGAGACAGAGAGAGAGTAACAGCAAGTGTCAACCACGTGCCGTGCAAGCTGTTTTGCTATCAGCCACCACTTCATCCCGCACTTTATCATGTCGGTGCTCATTGTCAAAAAATTATGTAACTGTGATTTTACCTAAGTTGCGCCTTAACGTAACTCGGTACCTTCCTGTACAAGAACCCCTTGTTTTCCTGTGCCCATAGACAATCTGCATTTGTTCCTGAAGATGGCGCAGATCATGGTTTCCGAAACGTAACATTTCTTTTGTCGTTAGAAAACCACCGTGTTTGTGTGTATTATTACTTTTATATGGTTTTTATGGTTCACAGTTTGTTATTTATGTTATATTAACTTTCCTCAAGGTGTCTGAATGTCTGTTGTGTTGTCTACAAACAGTAATTTTTTTTTCTTACTTGTCCATTTGTCTGTGTGTATTCTTTGGTATTCTATAACACACCATTTGCTGCAATGATAGCATGTTTCTAAAATACTTATTTGATTAGTAGCGGTGCTTTGGTTGTATTAGAATCTTTTTAACCTACCTTAAATAATATCAGTGTGAAATAGACTCTGCCTGTAGGCCGACATCAGTTACTTCACCGTAGACCTTGTAGACATTGTGTGTACATATTTGCTTTTGCATCAGCTTGTTGAACTATATCTACCGGAGTGCGTGAACATAAAGAGCTTCAGACAATGAAAACATTTCTTTTGGGTGAAAGCATTACATGTGGTGAAATAATTTGATGTGTAACGACTATGTCACACTAGTCCCTACGATGTGGTGCAAATGATGTACTTGTTAATGTTTCCAGACTCAGATATAGTAAGAGAAATACAGCTCCAGAGAACGAAGATTTGCAAGGTCTTGCTCCATATTTCTGTATTGAACTGAGGAAGGAATTGGTGTAATGTTCATAGTTTGTGGTAGTGTTTGATCAATCACTGAATAAAATTAGCAGTCTGGACAGATGGATCTTGTACAATTTCGCAGACTTGCTGATACTTATTAAGCAGCCTTTTTTCAGAATTTGACGTACATAACAGAAATTTTACAAGTTTCAGTGAATGGCCCGAATTTAAATATCAAATTTCTCGGTCATCTCTGCTAGCTTAGCTACATAAACTGACACTCCTTCACTTCTAGACATTGGTACATATGGACTTCACAGTGTGCATGGGGCTTTCAAGGCAGGAATCAAAGCAACAGTAAGTTGTTTTTATCCCGGCCTTGAAAGCCCCATCCATGGGAATAATTGCTTTTATAAGGGCACTGTACTGTAATTTTATTTACAGATTTTCCTACTCATCCTGGAGATTTTATCCATTTTTCTGGATCCTCCGTTTGCTGATTAAAGTTCTGTAGCACATATTTGTTAGGTTGAGAATGGGAAAGTGGCTAGAAGTGCTGTAGAAATCTTACCAACCTTTAGGAGTGGAGAAGGATTCAAAGTAGGCACCGAAATTTAATGGTTTCCATACCATTGCTTCAGCTGTGAATATTGTTACATAAAAAATAAAACTTACGTAGCTGAACTGTTACAAAGAAGAACAAACAAAAAAACATAGTCAAAAAAATGGGGAATGTAAATCTGGTAGAGTCTCAAGGTACCCAGAATGGAGAAATGATGTACAATTCCAGAGTGGTGAACCTGCGTGACTGTGTTTATTTTAAAGATGAACGACTACTGTATTTAAAAAACTACTCTACGACTACTAACCTACCACACATGTGACCAGGGTCGTTAAACGATAGAAAAAGAAAGGAAAAAAAAATTAAACAGACTTAAGTAAGATAATGACATAAAAAGTTTTAATACAAAAAAAAAAAAAACAAAGTAACATATCAATAACAATTCATCAAGAGCTTACAAATGGCCCTCTCCCAAAATGATAGCACAGAGAGAACAGAGAAAAAGGTTCCATAGTTGTTATATTATTTCTGGTTTTACAATGATATTTAAATAATATTTCACTTCTTAAAAAAAACAAGCAATGATACACGATCAAGGTGCGTGTCCCCGCAGATTTAATACACACTGTTTCGTTGATGCAAACGTTTATATCTAGCTACCGAATAGCGAACCTGTTGCCGGCCGCCATGTTGAACCGAGACGGTTTTTTTTTTTTTTTTTTTTTTTTTTTTTTTTTTTTTTTTTTTTTTTTTTTTTTTT
>PNEQ01133979.1:0-15598 GCA_003012365.1 Medauroidea extradentata
AATTAACGAAATTATATTATTAAAATACATACATTACTATGTTGGTCCAATAGCCTGCTTAAGCTCATCAAAATCTGTAAAATAGTTTTTGTTGGAAAACTTTAGCAAGAAAATTGTGGGAGTTGTGTCAGTTCTTATTTAACATGTAAATGCCTATACTCGTGAGTGGGGCGATCCTGCACCAAGCGCGGCCTTAAGGTTGTTCAAGTGGGGAAAGAACATAATTTTATATTTGTATGAAATAGTGTTAGTTTTGTACACATTACTTGAGAGTACATATACCTCTAACGGAAAAAAATTAGCTCATCTAGTTTTGCCGTAATGGCACTTCAAAGTCAAAATTTGCGTATTTTTACTTCATACAAAACTTGAAAACCAGTTAACATAAAGAAATGAAAAAAATCATATCAAAACTACGCGTTACTGTCTATGGCCTGTAGCATTTAAAACCCGTTACAAAAAATGTTTATGTTAAATAAAAAATTTCCAAATTTGAATTTTTTTGGTACTTTTAGAAATTTATTTTAAACACAGAAATATTGTATAATGTGTTTGTATATGCTTCAAGCCGTAGACAGTGACGTGTAGTTTTGATGAGATTTTTTCCATTTAATTATATTTACTGGTTTTCAAGTTTTGTATGAAGTAAAAATATGCAAATTTTGACTTTGAAGTGACATTACGGGAAAACTAGATGAGCTAATTTTTTTCCGTTAGATATTAATGTTCTCTGAAGTAATGTCTACAAAACTAACACTATTTAACACAAATATAAAATTATGAATTTTTCCCCACTTGAACGCCCTTAATGCTGCTTGGCCTGATTTGGGAGTGAATTGATATTGTAATTCAGTTTACTGAATTACAATATCAATTATAGTAGCTTGCGCTTGTGGACTGTTGTATAGGCTTTTTTCGTTTAAGTATGGCACCAAACTATGGGATGCACTTGCAAAAAAAAAAAAAAAAAATATATATATATATATATATATATATATATATGCATGCGTGTATGTAGGCCAATTGCCGTAACCATGGTCGTAGAAGCCAAAGGGGCCGTGGGCCTCTGGACTCCCACTTGAATTGAAATGGGCATCCAAGGCAGTTATGAGTGGCCATAAATTTAGTTGTTTACAAGTTTATTATTAATTCTGAACTCTACATTTACAATAATTGTGTTTATTTTGTGTTATTACTTCCACTTTAATAGAGATGTATTAAATTTCAGTTATTAATTTGGTATGACTCAAGACCAAGGAGATATAAATCTCGTTGCTCAAGACTGTGTAGAATGTGAAATAATCTAGGGCGGAAACCTATAACATCTTACTAATTTTCGAAATTTCAGAAATTGTATGTCTTTTTTAAAGCGCAGTTTTGTGTTATTTATCATAAAGTGTTGCACACATCTAAACATAAACAATGGTTCAAGTAATTAGTTTATATTAAAGTATAACATTGAAAAACAAAAAATCACTTAATTACTGCTATAGAGCGTCCCAACCTTAGATTGCAGCAGGGGCGTTTTTTGTGTTTTGTTATTTAAATAACGCTAACGTGAGCACATAAAACAGAAGTTAAATTATTAAAGTTTCTAATTTATACACGCCTAACTAATAAAAAAGATTAACAAGGTCACTGTCGCCTAAAAAGAATTCGAGCCCCCTCCAAGAAAAACCTGAAATGATGCCCCTGGATTGTAGTAGGGCCTACATGGATTATGACGCACGCTGTTGCCAGATCGTAACCACGTTACGAAGCTCAGGAGATGTACTGCTTCGAAATTTTGAGTACTTAAATAACACATTTTAGTATTTTGATTAAAATCATTAAAATTGTAATATTTTACAAGATCACATTTTCAAATGGCATGAATAACGTTTTTATATCACTTTAAAATTATAAAAATCTCCCTACATTTACTTTTAAGAATTGATTAGAACAATAGGAATATGCACTTTATAATTATATAATTAATCAAACATACCTTTAATTCATTTTCGCAGCTGACCAAATATTATATTTCTTCCGAAGTATTAGCGACTGTTTAAAAATAAGGATGTTGGAGTAATATTGATGATTCATAAGTCTATGTTGCAAAGCAAATATCGTATAGCAACTGGAGAATCTGGCTGTCAACATTTAACTATTAACAAAATTTCGGTTAAGTGAGAGAAATAATAGCATACCAAAATTAATATAAACGATTTGCCCAATGTCTTCTTGAGGCTACGATCCCTCATTCGTACTACAGTACTATAGCGGTGTTAATTTTTGTAAGTCCAAACGAAACCACATATAAAATGTTTATCATTTAGTAACTTAATTGTTTTTTTTTTCGAGGGGGACATTCAATTTTTTTTAAAGAAAAATTACACTGACTTAAGCAAATTTTATCACAAATGAACTTTTTGTCAATTATCTAACTATACGAAATTTTGTCTTTAAAATTTTAGACGACAAAGTAAAAAAAACATTTATACAAAACTGAGAGACATATTTTGGTACCTCCTCTCATTTTGGTAGTAAAAATTAACCATCACTAAAGTAGTAGAAATGAGGGATCACAGCCTTATATTTGTTTACGCGAAGTTTATTTGTTTGTCTTTCATTTCGGTTTACTTTTGAACGTATAATTAAGAGTACCATGTTCTTGTTGTTTCTTCATAATGGCGTAAATGGTTCGTTTGAAACAGCCAGATAATTAGGGTAAAATAATGTGAAATACTCGAATAAGTTCAACATCATATTTCGCATTTTCTCTCGTAGTCGTAACTTACATTTTTTGTGTTTCCCTTTCCCCGCATATAAATGTTAACAGAAATAATAAACACAGGCTCGAATAAATAATCCATCAAAATTAAAATTGCAAGATTTTTGTCCAATCTGTCATCGGACACAACGTAATCTGGCCGAACGCAACTTATGGTCGCAAAACACTTCATTGGCTGGCGCTTGTGCAAGGTTGACGTTTTAGAATATTTCTGAAGAAAACTGCTGACTAAAAGAATTCTGTACTACTAACCTTTCTGGACAGAACCTCGTCGTCAGACTTCTGCTCTCTTCAGTCACCACTTCCAGCGACCTGCAGCTCTCTTTTCTTTGCTAGCAAATGCGAGTGCGATATTTAATACACCACACATTTCACTGCTATAAACAATAAAACGAACGTAGCTTCAGCAACGGTGTTCCTCTTAAAATATATTAGGGTAATTCTGAACCACTTTCTTGCCCTCATCCCCCATTTAACTTCAATAACAAAAAAGTATCTCACAGACCAACATTTAAATATTTAAGTTTCTTATGAAACACGCATACGGTTCAAAAGAAATTTTTATACAGCTAACAGAAAATAATTTTAGGCTTCAGATTTTTTCGTTGGCGTCCAGATACATGAAATATGTGACTTTAAAAATCAATGGGATTAAATGATTGAATAAAAATATATGATGCGACATATTTATACATCATGAAAACACTTTCGAATGAAAAAATTTCAGTTACGAATTTTTTCAACCCCTTAAAATTGTCAAAATTATAAAACAAATGCATCGCCTGATGCGCGTTTCATTACTGTACACTACGCAAAAAAAATTAAGATCAAAGTTACAATGTGAAAATTTGGTAATGATCGGCATCAGCGCTCGCCTAAACAAGAACAGAGCTTATGGCAGTTATTGTGCATTGTAAAGAGAGTGCGAATGCCCATATAATTCTGTACTGCAATCTAAGCGTGAGACGCCCTATAGTAAATACATTTATTAAATTGAGAGGTTATGACGGCTCTTAATGTCTTTCGTCTTGAGAGCTAATGATGGTGTGTTTAACCAGTTTCTTCGGAGAACTCGGGGAAACTCAATATGAGATGAGTAACACCGGATATGTTAGGGCTGTGGACATTGCAGTTTCCCTAATATAAGCGCCAAACTGCAACAGTGGGACCGTCACGACACGATTAGGTAACTTTTGTATTTATTGTAACGTTAATAATTTTGTGTAAAGTAGGCTTATATATTGTCACAGCATTGTTTATTATATTTTTCACAAACTGTTGTTTGCGACTTCGTCCGTGTATAGTTATAGTTAATATTAAGATTGTAACTTAAACAAAATGCGCTTTTGTAATTTACTGTCCCTACAGTACATATATGTGCATACCTCCTAAAACAACATCATAATTATAGAGACAGGAATGATAACAACTTAACTTTGTCATTTTTTAAAAGTAGCTGCCTTGATCAAGAAACCAGATCAATTGGCTCCACAAAAGACGATCGTGGTTCATGGCCACCACTTGATATTGTCGGTCCAGTGCAATGCATCTGAAGCGGGTTCGTTTAGAGTTATTAGGGAGATGAAATTTAGTCAATTTTCATTCTTTAAAGTGTTCCGTTTCCATAGCATAGGGCAATCTGTGCCAATGGCCTACTTGAAATGTAACTTTAAAAAAATGTAAAAACTGCCCTACAATTATATGCAGATACAATATTTTTAAAGGAACAAATATTTGAAACAGACGCATAGCCCTACATAGTTCGGGTTGGAACCAGTATATTTCTTTCTTCCCCTCCCCCCCAACCACATAGGAGATTCGAGTTTGAACCCCGGCGGTGCACAGTGCCCAGTGAACATGTAGTTATACACCCATCAATTAGTTGAGTGTTCATACGTTCGTCAGCCTGTCAGTCAATTTTATTTCGCTAGCATATGATAAACAGAGCAGCTACTGGGCCTCTACATACTCATAATTACTGAATAAAGTTTATTTATCTCTTATTTAGGTGTTGCTCACAACTTCATCCGCGTATAATTCAATGCTTAATATTTTTTTTTCCAATGTCAAGGCTGAATAAAAAAATTTATAACAAAAAAAAAATACCCAGTAGACCTGGAACCGTACATGGTTCGGGTATGGAACCAGTAGATTTCCATGGACCCCGATCACCTGTAGCGGTTATGTCCAGGATTGAATCCTAGTAAACTAGTTTATAGTAGAAGATTGCCTTCAAGTTGAATAAATACACCCATCACTATTTAATATTAAAACTGTCAAGTAATCGACCACAATTATTTTGTCTGCACCTGAATATAATGTAAGCATTTATAAATTGACTGATTTAATCAATAAACAATAATTTACTTCTTAACGGCATGTTTTTGTGTGAACAAACAATATAGGTACAATCATATGCATTGCAATGTACCGTGATGAATACCACTCCTTTTAAATGATAACCATGACAAATTAAGTATGATCTTTGAAAGAACTGTGCAATGGGAGTGCATTAATGGATTTATTTGCTTGGACATACTCCATTGTCTTCTTTTTAGTTTTCTTTTGACAGTCATTTATTTCGCAACTGAGTATGTCCAAACAAATAAATCCAGTGAAGACAAATTAATGTGAAAAAAATTGAAATTTTTATTCATTACACGTGTAGTCAATGTTTAGGTCTGAAACGTGCTTAAGGGGCCCGCCTCGTTGCCATAAAATCACACTGCAGCGTGTTTGAAGAAAAAGGTTTTACACCGAAACTAATACACGTGTGTTCACGCCGTTTGTCTACGAAAAGAACACACACTTCAGACGACTACCCTTAAGTACTTTCAAGACAACACATGTATTAGAAATCCCCTTTTAGGGCACGTCAAAATGGGTTAAAACGGGGTTTTCAGTCTGCTATAGCGGAAAATATACTAGCCGAATACATGTGAAATCACTTAAGGGTAGTGCATTGGACTTTCGTAAAGTCATTTCGTAAATAAACAATAGGGCCACCACTTAAAGTCCCATAGGAAATTTGTTTTTCGTGAAGACTGCTCGCCTTACGCGTAGAGGCGACGCGCCATTATATGGCCCATAACGACGTCACCCTAAGTACCATACCTCACTCACACAAACACATGTGCCACGAGGCGTGCCCCTTAAGTTGCACCATATTGCATTTCATAAACCAAAATTTTTTCCGGGCATGGATGTTTGTGTTCATTTATTAGTGTGTAAATTAGTTTGTAAGCAGTCTCCTATTATGCCACTTAGGATAAGTTAGTTTCGATTCCTAGCTACGATTGCGACATTGTCAGAAAATGTAGTGACTTCCTACCTCTGAAAAAAGAACAGCAAAAGAGTTTTACTTCAGTTAGTAATCTGTCAAACTACAATTTTCTTACGGCTATGTAATTGTGTGTAGAAAAATGTTTATGTTCAATGAAATAATATTACTTAACGCATGACTAAAGATATATATATATACACACAAAGGTAAAATACTGGATTACTTTGTATGTAATTATCCAGTTATATGTGAAAGTTGCAAAGCTATCAAATTGTTTTACTTTTTTCCTTACAGATAATCTCGTAGACATTCGTGCCTTACAACACCCAGCTTATTCCTACTATAGAAGACTGCGCCAAGTTTAAAGCAAATTTATAAGGCCGGAAGTGTTTGCTTGTTGGAAGTACTTCGTTCTTACAACAGGAAGTAGGTTTCACATAATTACTATGCTCTATTTAATAATGCATCATTAGATAGTGATAAATCCAGGGAAAAGTTAACTGAATGCTAAGTTACAATCTACTATTACTACTTTGAGTGTATTCGGGAAGATGCTTACCTCATTTCACTCTGCTAACGAGAACGATTGTAATTCGTCACATAATGGCAATCTTAATATCCGCCTGCTTACAGTAATGTATGTAGGCCTACGTCTAACATTTATGACAGTAGTGAATATGAATGGTTAAAAATTAGTGAAAAAAAATGATAAGCTTGAAAAATATATTTAAACGAAAGCATGCATTCCACTTCGAAAAAGGACAGGACAAAATCTTTATATAAAAAAATTTAATATGAAAATGGAAAAATTATTTTTAAAAAAACAGGATTTATACATTTATGAAGTCGCGGGCACCAGCCAGTAACTTATAAAAACATAAAACATACATTTTCCATCCGTTTAGCCGAAAACTGTATTATTTTGTCACTCGTTCGCTGAATCACAATTGTCACACACATAATGTGTCGTTATAAAAACGTATACACAAATTAGAGAATAGTGGAGGGGAGTAAAATAGCATGTTATTTATCTTTGTACTTGGTGTACGATAGGCAGCTATGGTCTTCCAGATTTTATTGCATTAAATAAGAGGCCTCTAACTGTGAGGCGTCTACGCCCTTGTGGTAAAGCACCACAAATAAATTAATTTCTGAGAAAATGTTACATTGGGATCGGAGACTTTTAACTATCGTAGTCTATTAGCACATAACACAGAAATTAGTTACTGAGGAAGATAAGTTTATTACTTTTCGCCGAGCAAGGTTGGCTTAACGGTAACACGTTGGGTTCGGATTGAGGTTGATCCGGATTCGATCCCCGGTCCAGCCATCCTGACCTAGGTCTCCTATGGTTTCCCTATTTCCCTAGGTCACTCCAGGCGAATGCTGGGATGGAGTTCTTAACAATTGCCATGGGCGATTCCTTCCCAAGTAACTGTGCATTGCCCAGTTGTATGATTCCGTCTCTAATAACCTTGGCTGTTGACGAGACGTTAGTATCCACTCCCCTCCTTATTAAATTCTCCCAAAGTTGCAATACTAAACAATAATATTTAATTGCAATTTTTTATGGGGTATGTCTTAAATTCCCAGTAATTATTTACTGAAGATTAATGCATTCACTCAGTATTCCGTACCCTATCCCGAGTGAGGTGACATTGGATCTGCATTCGGCATGACCTGGATATTAATCCAAGTTCGTCCATTCCGATTTCAATTATCTGTGTTATCCCAACACGAATTCTGGGATGCCGCTTACTGAAAGCCAAGGCTGGCACGTTCCTCAGGTTCGTGAAGTTGCGTTATCGTGCATGGACGTGTGTATATGTAATGCCCGAGATATTCTATTTACTGCATTAGTAAAGGGTAGGTGGGAGAACGTGACGTTGACATCAGTGCGAGCCAGAAGTTCTGTATGACACCACACGCGAGCCTCAGCTCTTGTCTCCTCGCACCTTATCAGTTGAAATCATTATCTTCCCTCCTAACGTACTTGACCAATTTTAAATATGAAAACTACTATGAAATCATCTAATTAGTGGTCAGATGAGTATTGGCAGATTTTTTTTTTTTTTTTTCAATAAACTGTTACTTCGAATAAAAAAATTTAGAAAATTTATTGGATGAGTTTTATTTAACATGCATTATAATTAGAAACATTTCTATGGGTTTAAGATGTACAACCCCGTTTTCATGTCTTTAGGAGGAAAAAAAGTGCTTCTCTTGAAAACATTTATTTGGAGATTGCTATATTTTACATGGACAAATCAACGGTTTAACAGCTAAATAGCCATATATATTAATATACAAGTTTATGCGCAGTAAAACAGAAATACAATAATTGCCTTCTCAAATGCAAATATTTTGCTTAACATATTATCAGTAGAATAATTTTCTTAAGCTTAAGTTAAGTTCATTGGCAGTGAGATAAAATTAGAATGTATTTTACAGCAGTAAAATAGTACGGGACTTGCAAAATTTGAAACAATTGACAAATTATTACATTTTGTCCAAACCATATATTTCTACCATGTAGTTAATTGAAATATGTAACTAAAATAAAATTATTGTTTTGTTTTAGGAGTCAACGGTTTTTTATAAACCCACGTATTTGGAGCTTGAAAATGGCTATGGAAACTAGTTGCCAAGTTCCTGCAGCACTCTACAGGAGAGTTTCGAGGAACAATCAACTGAACCATTGACTTCGAGCAAAAACTAGAATTATAATTCCCGGAGAAATGTAAGCTCGAGTGTTTTACCTAAATATGTTTCAAATCTAAGAATAATAATAATATATATTTATGTTTATAATATTTAAATTTCTTACTATACATTAAATAGTATATATATATATATATATATATATATATATATATATATATATATTAATTTTGCAGATTTCCTACTTTGTTCATTTCTTATTTCATTATCATTCAATGATTGAGAAATTTGACCCAGTTGTTCATTTGCGGTCAATGCGGTATGAAGCTAAGCACATAATTTTAAAAATAGCTGCACGTTCATCATATAACAGGCGAAATGTTTGCAAATCTCTTGCAGTGAAACATCAAATTCAATTAAATAACATTTTTCATAAAGCTAACCAGTACTGTAGAAGTAGGCCCTTCAAGACAGATCTTTGACTGCTAATAAAAAAAAGCAGAATGTTATCTTACAGGAAGTCCCAATTTACATTAAAGTTCAGTGGGTGAAGTAAAAGGTTAAGTATATAGGCCCAAAGACATAGGTACTGTCGGTGTTTCAGATGCGAGTTCCCAGAATTTTCTCGAATAGTGAGAATATTTCCAAATGAAAATAATATATTATTTGATGGTGTATGGTGCTTTCAACAATTTTATTTGATCAGCATTTATTTTGTTACGATGTGAAACTTACTGACAATGTTAAGGTATATTACTTATGATTCACTTGTTTCACTTATTAAATTGCCTTTAATATTGATTCGATGGAACAGTAACTTGTGACAGTTCGAACTGCGCTTTAATACACTTCATCAGTATATTTATAAAATATGCATTAAAGCACAGTGATATATATTTCGTTGCAGACATATTTTGAATAAGTTGCGTATTTGTTAAGGCCATGCACTGTCTTTTTTTTACTTTAGTGAAAAGAATTCAAATAATTTTAAATGAAATTCTTTAAAAAAAATGTCTCCACTATGTAGAGTCAAACAAGGCACAATTTAATGTAGGCGTCTTGAAAAGTTTTGAACCATTAGTAAATTAAATTTTTTTTAACTTCGGTTTATGTTCGTAACAAAATAGCTGACACTCTGGGAGCTAAAATATTTATACTTAATTCAGAGGTTTATCGCCACAAAAAAATTCCAGTACAAAATATGATATATTAGTAAGAAAACAATGTAGGGATTAATTGGTACCGATATTATTTTATTTTTAATTATTGTCCTTAATAACTGTAAAACTACCTGAGATGGCATTAATATAAATTTTAAGAACAGTTTTAATTCACCTCAACTAATTTTTCGGATAATGTTCTCGAAGTCAGTTAACAGTTTTGTAAGTTAATTTAAAGATATCACTAATACATATTGCAAACATATTTTTTCTTTGCTATTTTACTATAATGATTGATTTTCGATAGTGCAAAATATTCTGACTCAGAAAGATTCAATTAATTTTATAGTGATTTTATAAACACTAATCATAGAAGCAATTCTGTAAAGTAGTGTTATGTAAATGTGCCTTTAGCAAACTCGTATTTAACCTCTGTGAGGCCCCAGGCGCTATATATGGGCACTATTATGAGAAGTCCTTTCAGCGAAATTCACTTACCCAAAGCTAAAAGCAAGGGTTCGAATAATTGTTTTTATATTGGCAAACATTACAATGCTCACTGCAAGTGTTACATATAAAATTGACTGACTACGATAGGTAGGTTTTATTTTCAGGGTATTTCTGAAATACTTTTACAAACTTGGGGTGTAGGTTCCTGATACCAAAACAAGACAAAAATTCCGTAAGATTATAATATGTCCGAAAACATTTAGTTTTTAAGTAAATAATGAAATTTCAATACACTGTGGTATAAGGTACTTAATTGTGTGAACAGTAATGGAATAATGTTATTGTTTGCAGATGCCTTCATTTCTAACCTCGTAGCATTGTTGAAGGTGATAAACTCATTTGTATCCTCAATGACTATATGTTACGAAGTAAATTTGTTTACATCAGTGATTTATCTGTTCGTGACAATTATTTTGACTAGTGTTGTTTTGCTGTTATAACCATGGCAGAATATAAGTTTCGTGAGAAGGTTGATATGAATTTTATGTATGGTCGCGCGGATCGTAATGAACGTAAGGCAGCAAATGTTAGGTGACTAGGCTGCTTTCGGTCAGGAAATGCTATTTGATACAACCGTGCTGCCTCACGTCCATTACGTAACATTTTGAGATAACCATTTAAATATTTCTCAGGCCGTTTCTGCATAAACTTAACCAGTGACAGTGGTTTCCCTACTACTTGAGTGGCTGAATCCGAATAACCTAATATATAGTTTCGTGTATAATGCAACAATCCAGAAATAAACCTAATGAAGGTAGTCGAAATGTTACGTTTACCGTGAACGACCTATATTCGCGCGACCGTACATATAGGCCTGTCAGCCTGCTCATGAAATGGATGTCCTTGCCATGGTTAAAACTGCAAAACAGCGCTAGTCAATTGTTATGAAAAGATAAATCACTAATGTAAACAAGTTTACTTGGTTAGTTGTCATAGAGAATACAAACAAGTTTAACACTTTCACCAATGCAAAGAGAATAGAAACTATGGCATCTGCAATCTATAATATAATTCAATTACTATTGACACTACTAAGTACCTTGCAACACGCTGAAGTAAACTTTCGCTAATAACTCATAAACAAAAGGTTTTTTAATGTTTGGTGCCAGGAACCTATCCCCAAGTTTGTAATAGTATTTCTAGAAACATCCTATATTTTATAGAGGTAAAATACTATGATACCATGACCATTGGAATCGGGTTATATCATCAAGCACCTTCTTTTAATCGAGACTTAGAAAAATGATTACACCTTTGTATTGAAGGGATCATTTCCTAGACATGTTAATTAAAAAAAATTTTGGTAAATACCAATATTGTTGAACTATTGTTAAAACGTATGGATATGACAGTATGACATGCAGTAATAAATAATAGGTTTATAATTTTTTGTGGTGTACTTAATACATGAGATTGAAACTAATAAATAGTTACGTGAAGTACATATAAATTTCGAACTATGCAATAAATGCGCGCTCCACCATTCAACGGCTGCTTTACTCTATTTCTTTTGATTAGTTTGCTAGTGTCTGTACTAATATTTTCCGTGTCCCGTACCATCATAACTTTTAGTATATTGGTTATTTATTCATTTAAGGACATCGTACACATCGACGTAATTTTAAAAAGCTTAAATTATATAACTATTTTCACTTCTATTAAGAACAATTACAATGATGGAAGCTGAACAGTTCTAATTGTGAAGTAATTTTGGTTACGGTATTGAAACTCCACTCTAAAAATAAATGTCTCTTTCTTTAGATTTCCACTTCAAAGTAATGATTAAATTATTAACATCTTACAATATTTCAGTAAGAAATAAAACGTCATATAATTATTTTGTTCATCAAGCCAAAACGTGTAGTAACTTTCGACATTGTGTATTGTCCCACACATTTCATTGTAAATTTCCCATTGTTATTTATGTGATGCCTACTGCCAGGTGAAACCTCCAGTGACCGTCAGGCGCACCTGTGCGAAAACACGGCACTGCTCATTATTGTTCCAAATAAAAAATTTATTTGTGACTAAATATTTCTGCATGTTTTTACTTTGATTGGTTAACTGTTCATTATTTTAACATCTGTTAAATGTTTACATTTTGTACATAGTTATTTTGTGTAAGTTTTGGACTAATGTTATAAACATTTCGCTTGAGTTGTTAATACTTTTAACATTTTCCAGTTGAATGAAAATAATGATTTGTCAAAAGAATAGTATCAAATTGAAGACATTTGAAAATAATTTATTGTATCCTTATAATTTTCACTCATTTGTATGTACAGAATTTTGTTCTTTTGAGTGAGAAAAAATATTGAGATAATATTTTGTAAAGTGTATTTGCTAAAAACATGTTTCACAACATTGAAAACAGAGCACAATGTTTGATGCATAATCATTTACTGAAAATAAATGTTAATAAACTTTATTTACTGGTTGTAATATTTTTTTTTACGATTCCATTCATGGTAGGGCTACATGTCGTAACTGTCTAAGAAAATGTTGTGTGTACATATGAATTGTTGCTAAATGCAGAAAGGGCACATGTCCAGTTAAATAAAAGTAAACACGTTCCTTTTCTGATGTAGATAGCTTATTTAGTTAGACTGTTGCTATTAGCTATGAGCTTTGGGAGCGAGTCTCTAAAAACATGAATACGAATTTGTAAATTTTGCTTTATTATTTAACGTGAAGATAAACTCCATACGCTATGCGCACCTTCTCATGTCAGAAGAGTCCATTGGCTGCTGGCTATTAAACCAAGTATTTAATCTGTGTGACTAAATAACAGTAATTAATTAGCCGTATCAACAACTTTTATTACATTTATTGATCTTAG
Organism: Medauroidea extradentata; assembly: GCA_003012365.1. Taxonomy (NCBI): domain Eukaryota; kingdom Metazoa; phylum Arthropoda; class Insecta; order Phasmatodea; family Phasmatidae; genus Medauroidea; species Medauroidea extradentata. The sequence continues at coordinate 13,227 of PNEQ01133979.1, forward strand.
AAATGTACACTCAAAATATTAGTTAATATAAAAAGTCTAACTTATGTACAATATCTCAGCGCTCAGTCTATTGTTAGAAAATAACGCAAATTGTGAATACGCCGAGTCATGAAATGTAATAAAGTGAATTTTCTGGTAAATCGACCAAACTTAGTCCAACAGATTCTTTAATGAGCAACAGTCAATAAAATTTTGACTTGTTGTCAGGTATGTAAAGTGGGCTGAAGCATCACACAATTATCAGTAACACAATTGTTGAAGAACCCGACAAATCATAGTTTACCTGTTTACAATATACAAAAGAAAACAATTTAATTTTTATCCAACTACTCTTGTACCCTTTATGCATTTAGCGATTGAAATATATATTTTCTGTTAAATGACGTAAGGTATTGCCATTTACGATTTACCTTTTTTTGTTAAGTTAATCGACAATATTATTATTACCACTTAGGCTATAAAACATAAAGTGTTTTTACTTTGTTTATACCGAAGAAGATTAGAACACTTTTCAAACAATGTTTAACATGGAAATGGATTATAAGTGTCATAAATTTAACATGTAGAATTTTTAATTTTTTAAAATAGGATTGGGAGAGAAAATATTTGTATCGTAGACAATATAATACGAAACCTTCATTATTATTTTCATTAGAACATGAAACTAACATGTAACGTAATACTACATTGATGCATCGAAAAGTAAGTTAATACAAGAATTTCACTGTCCATCTAGGAATTGATTTAAATAGACTGAGTGAATACGTTGCATTTTTACTATTGGCTCTGGAAATCAATTTTTATGTCCGTATAGAATATTTAAGACTTGGTGTCAGTATTTGTGTGCAAAAAAATGCTTATAAATTTGATTTCAATTTCTACTGTATTTTTTTTCAAGTATATTTTCATTTTGGAGTGCATTTTATTTTACTAGGCTGAAAAGATCTGAAAGGGTTCCAGCATAAGTAACAATGCTGTTTCAAATTAATCTTTCCTTCGTAGCATTCTATATTTAAGTGTAGTCGGACGCTATAACATACGTTATTTCACCAAAAAGTTTCCATTTTCAACAATTTACAGATGTGTTTACGCACATGTGTGTATATGTTTGAAATTTATTGACATGGTGAGAAAAAAGGCAGAATTTGAGCAATAAATATTATTTATAAAAACAGGAACACACAAAAAACATTACTGTTGTAATGTAAAACCTAAAACAGTCTTCCGCAATAAACATGAATTGGTGTGGGAGCCTATATAATGCTCTAAAAGAAGTGAAAGGGGACGTTTGTAACATCTAAAGCTTAGCTGATGGTATACTATCGAAATCGGTACAGGTAAGTTTAGGGTCATTAAATATATATATTTAACTGTTAGAGCTAAAGAAAACCGCTAAGTATTGTTACCTAACAGAACATAGGCCACCATACACCTCGATGATGACAATATAAAAAAAGGGTAAAAAGTATCCTACAACTTAGTAGAGGTAAGAATTCTATAAATACTACACCTGCATTGCTGGCGCCACCATACAGTTTAGTAACGGCAACAGAACTGATTGTGATGAATACCATATGGTATTGCTGGGAGTACAGTACCGCTTAGTAGAGGTAACAGAAAAAATGCTAGCATTACTATACTGCATTGCTGGCACCACCATACAGTTTAGTAACGGCAACAGAACAGATTGTTATGAATACTAAATAGTATTGCTAGGAGTACAGTACCGCTTAGTAGAGGTAACAGAAAAAATGCTAGCATTACTATACTGCATTGCTGGCGCCACCATACAGTTTAGTAACAGCAACAAAACTGATTGTGATGAATACCATATGGTATTGCTGGGAGTACAGTACCGCTTAGTAGAGGTAACAGAAAAAATGGCTAGCATTACTATACTACATTGCTGACGCCACCATACAGTTTAGTAACGGCAACAGAACAGATTGTTATGAATACTAAATAGTATTGCTAGGAGTACAGTACCGCTTAGTAGAGGTAACAGAAAAAATGGCTAGCATTACTATACTGCATTGCTGGCGCCACCATACAGTTTAGTAACGGCAACAGAACTGATTGTTATGAATACCATATGGTATTGCTAGGAGTACAGTACCGCTTAGTAGAGGTAACAGAAAAAATGCTAGCATTACTATACTGCATTGCTGGCGACACCATACAGTTTAGTAACGGCAACAGAACTGATTGTTATGAATACCATATGGTATTGCTAGGAGTACAGTACCGCTTAGTAGAGGTAACAGAAAAAATGGCTAGCAGTACTACACTGCATTGCTGGCGCCACCATACAGTTTAGTAACGGCAACAGAACTGATTGTTATGAATACCATATGGTATTGCTAGGAGTACAG